>JZKD02S2036797.1:445629-459462 GCA_000966675.3 Picea glauca | reverse complement strand
CTTCTTCTGTCCTCCAACTGCTTTGCTTTGAATCTCCTTTGGCATAAGGAAAGGCTAAAGGGTTGGGACAATGGGAATACGTAAATGGGCAGAGTTTCTTTGCTATATTTTTTCCCTTCCAAATGAGACCCCTACCCCTCCTTTTATAGGCTAGAAGGAGGTAGGTATTTGGACGAACCCTCGGCCATGCATGGCTGGGAGTTTCTGTTAACTCACCCATAGCTTTTGTGTTCCATCGGCAACTTTCCTTTTTTTGTGCTTTTGTCAGTCCACACGGGTTGTTTGGGTCATCCAGCATGTACACGCGTGCAGTAATGGATCAAGACGCATGGGCCTTTACAAAAGAGGATTGTCAAAGAGTTGTTCAGCAGTGTTTTGGCAAAGAAGGGGTATGAGTTGGCCTAATGCCAGGTAAGCATGTGCGGTGCAATTTAGGGTTATAATAGATGCCCCCTAATGTGTGAGGTCAGAAGAGCATCTGATGGTCAAAATACATTACCAATATTTACTGATGTGCCGAACGATTGAGCCCAAAGATCAGGAACCGAGAGGTGTCGTCTACAAAATAACGAATGTCTCACCGAGGCGAGCATACCCATGCTTGGGATAAAATAGAATCATGGCTACCAATCAAATACATTGTAGATCCATTTCAAATAACTATAAAGAGTAGCCGTGAACAATACACAACGGAGCTACATCTCGAAATCAGAAAGATATACATATAGAGTATCCATCTTCCAGAAGTTGATTCAGCCTGATGGCTGGAGATGAGATCTTCAGAGCTCGAGCAACAACTTCAAAATATTCAAAACTCGGGTAGGAGTGTAATATGAGTGTATGAATGCACTACCCAGAGGTCTTTGATGGCTCGTCAGTCATAGACTTGATAATCTTGATGATCAAACTGAAGGCTTCAGTGATTTCGAACAAGGACTTGATTGGATGTTCAGGATGGCCGGGTATGAGGACAAGAGACATATTGCAGAAGGGTCAACTCAGGCTTGGTGAAAAACTTACCTTGGATAATAGCACGACAAATAATGAGACTCAAGCAGCATGGCATTAATCATAAGTCTATGAAGCAGGAGGCAATGCAAACTCTCCATATTTTTGGAAGGATAACCAAACGGTGGAGGACACAACTCTATATAGAGAGAAAAGCTTCCTAAGGTCGTACTACATCCCATATTTTGATGAACAAATGGATAGATCGTCTTTATCCAAGGGCGACTCATGACGCTACCAATAAGGAAAATACTTTTCCCTTCCTCTTTTTGGGGTATATTTGATTTTTTTGTCTTTTTCAATAATTGTGGAAAAAGAATAAGGGAATATTATGTTACAAGGGAGGAACAAGTGTTGCAAACATACAAGCTCAAGGCACAAGGACAAGACTGATGTTCTAGTAGAATGATACTTGGGAAAAATCCTCTGGGGGCCAAAGGTGTTAATACGCAAAAGCAAATTGTTATAAGGCTGGCGTATAAGGTATGCAAACACGGTTAACAAAACACACAATGGTAACGTCCTTCGATGTAAGTTTAATGAGCCCAGAGAAGGTAAGCTCGGTGGTTTTTCATATTTAGAGAGTTTGAAAAAACATAAAAGGAGACTCCATTGGGGTACCTTTTTCGGATATAGTCTAGTCGATTCGAAAAAGGGGTAAAATAGCACCAACAAGACATCTATTCAAAACCATTTTAATGAGTGTGATAAAGACAAGGTCACTCGACCATTTTTTCATTTTTAAGGAGTCTGAAAAAAGATTAACTATGGACTCCGTCAGGAATATTCTTCTAGACCAATTTAACGAGTGTGAAAGAATAAGGTCACTCGACGATCTTTTCAATTTTAGGGAGTCTGAAAAGAGCTTAACTATGGACTCCATGGGGGTTCCTTCTTCGTAATTTTAGTCCCTCAAGCCCGAAAAAGGGATAAAATTATACCTGAGAGTACTCTTCTAAAAAACGGAAGTTCCATAGAGTATACCTTTGTTCGTACAGTTGACCTTCTGGACCGAAAAAGGGGTAAACTACCACCGAACAGACGTGACTTCAAATTTCAGTTTAACAAGCGTGAAAGGCCACAATATCGCTCGGCAATATTTTCATGTTTAGAGGGTCTGAAAAGGGTTTAAAAGAAGACCAGTTTAAGGAACATTCTTCTAGACCAATTGAATGAGTGTGAAGAAACAAGGTCACTCGGCAATCTTTTCATCTTTAAGGAGTCTGAAAAGGGCTTAAAGAAGACTCCATAATGGTTACTTTTCTCAGTTAATCCAGACGAGATCGAAAAGCATAAATGCAGTCTCACCGTATGTTGCTTTCGGATCTCAAAGTGAGCTTGAAAAACAACAAAGTTAGCTCATGATAGACTCTTTGTGGGTCGATTCCTGCCATCTCCTTGGGGGAGCTGTATGCTCCGACAAAAATATTGTCTATGATGCCAGGGATTCTGGAGATATTGATAGGTATCGTTTCAGAAATGGTTTCCATATTACCCTTAGCATAGATCTTGTGTGTATCTAAGGGATTAGTATGACAAGACCTATCTCCAGTCATAATCATGGTGAATTCTCCTACTTCGATTCGGCTTAACTCTGGGAGGAAATATGATCTGTGATGAAGATCTTCCCAAGGTTTGTCTGGACTAGTCATTGCTTTGATTACTGCTTCGTCAGAGGGAAAGACTAAGTCTAACGAATCAATGTTAGCAAGAGAACCATGAGCCCAAATAGGCTCTAGAAGTGGATCTAACTCTTGTGCAGGATTTGGATCAGTGTTAGCTGAAGCTTGTTGGACTAAAGAGTATGCTACTTCAGCGGCGGACAAGGGCATGGACATACCCGGGTGCCCTGCCTCATCCATTGTGGCTGATGGGGAAGGAAGTATCCTCGGATCATCGAAGTAAGTCATGCGGAATGACGAAACTTGAAAAATCTCAACCTTATGGTGATTGGATATAAACTTGATATCGCCTTGAGGGGGCGGGTAATCGAAGGTCCCCATCAAAGATGGGCACAAGCCAACCCCTACATTGACGACACCTGGTTGAGGATTATCAATTATCGAGACCGTGGATGCCCCCTATCCAGGGTCAGGTCTAGAGAAAGACAATTGGTCAATGGTCACTATCCGGCCCTCATGTGGAAACAACAAGACCCAGAAAACTGTAGCAACCACAGCTTGCATGGCATAAGTCCAACTCCTTCCTAACAAGAGGTTATATTCGAGGGGAGAATTGACTACCTCTACTTCAACACACATGGTCTTCCCTCCTAACTGCACGGGGAAAGAAGGAATGATACCATGTGGTCGGAACGAATGACCGTCGAACACAGTGAGGAGGGTAGGTGATGGAGACAAAATGGGTTGGCCAATGGCCTTCCAACATGCTAATGACATAATGCATGTTGAGGCGCCCTCATCAACCACCGTGCGGAAGATATTCTGAGTAAAAATTTTCATGGGATAAGCAACTACTATCTGAAACGCTACGTGGTAAGGCAGACAAGGTTTTAAGTCGGTTGTATCCAACATGATGGTACTCGGATTACAAGTCTCCATAGAGCCTAAAGAGGTTAACAAATCTTTCCTCTGAGAAGGGCATCTTTGGAGGACCTCCAAAGCAGACATCGCACAAGGGGTTTGTGATAAATCCTCCACCACAGAGTAGTTCTGGGAGGCCCTTGTGTTTAGGTTATGAGAATCTTTTTTAAATGCACCTTTTGGAATGTGTGTCATTGTTTCTCCCAACGTCTTCTCAATCTGTAGAGGAAGAGATGGGAGATTAGCTTCTTTACCCTTCTCAAAAGCGCTTGGTTTACTATAATCCTGTGCTCTAGTCGATATGAAATTATCACCCCTAACCATATATACGTCCACGGATGCAGGGTTGTTCGGAGGCGGGAAGGTTTATGGGCTACCCCCTTTTGTGCCTGCAGAGTCTTGAGTTAGGTTTTTCCCATGTTGGAATGGATTAGTCAACACCGCCTGCTGTTGTGGGAATGGATTTTTTCTTGGGGTTTTGTAAAAGAAGGGCCCAGAGGTTCAACCTTTCAACTCGTGAACTTGCAAGTTGCGAGCAAGGCTAGTGGTTATCCCTAGCTGGTGGTCACGTGTGGAGAGTGCTAATAAGGAGGGGCCATACCATATAGGAATCTCGGGTATCGTTGATTCCTATATAGCTTGTTTTTCCTGTGGTCCTAACCCACGATCACAGGGATGTGAACAGGGAAGAACTAGCCTGTGCTAGGCCCCCATAGGACTTTGGGGATTCTGTCCCTTGAGGAAAAGTGAAAATTTTATTATGACATAGTGGGTGTGTTACAAATTGGTATCAGAGTATGGTTACAACACTCGACCTGCATGGGCTCATGAACGAGTTGCGCAGAAGTTCCGTTCGGAACACTCTTAAAAAGAGTAACCCCCTGTCTTAACCTTCCTAATCAAAAGACGAAGTTAAGAATGAAAAAAAAAAAAACCTATTGTGTGTGTGTGTACATGTGAAAATATGAATTATGTACTGGTTATAAATAAATATAAATATTGACTAACAACCAGCATTTTTCCTTTTTGCACACAAGCGAAAGATCAACCGCAGGAAATTATCAACGCATAGTATGGTGACTCACCATGAAGTGGGAGAAGGCTCCCACAATAGAGACAAAGAGTCTGATGAAATGAGGGCAGCAGAGACCCCTCCATATCTAGCCGAGACTGTGAGGAGCCTCATGGTCAAATTACAAAGTTGTAAGGCTGACAATGAAAGGATGATGAAACAACAAGAAAATCAAATAGAAATTAACGTAGTCTTACTGCAGAGTTTATCCGATCTACAAAGACAAATGCAACATGAACCTGAAACTCAAAAACATGGTCATATCAGTGGCCACACTGAGAGGAGCACCTCGAAAAAGTTCCACCCCAGAGGTAAAGGACCAGTGCCGAGTGATTCCTCTTAGAAGGAAGATGGCGATTCAGAAGGCTCTTCTAGCAACAGAACCAGTTCCTATTCCTGAAAGAAACAGAAGAAGCAAAACCCTTCCAAAGGTCAAAAATTCGAAGAATTCAGAAAGGCCAAACCACCCTCCTTTGACGCTGAAATAAAGAAGGGAGAGGAAGCAGAGGCCTGGCTTCTTGGACTAAAGAAGTATTTTAGAGTCCATGACTTTTCAGAAAATATGAAGGCCCGAGTGGCCACCTTCAACTTGAACAGAAAGGCTTCCATTTGGTGGGAAGACCTTAAGAATGTGAAAGGGGTTCGCGAGGAGGACCTATCTTGGGAACGTTTTGAGAAATACTTCCAAAAGAAGTATCTGTCAGAAAAATATTTCGACGAAAAGACTAAAGAGTTTTATGAAATAAAACTGGGACAACTCACTATAGAAGAATATGTCAACAAATTCCTTGATTTGTTAAGGTATGTACCCTATATAAAAGTGGAAAAGGAAAAGGTGCAATGCTTCATCAGTGGAATACCCAAGGACTACCGGAACAAAATTGAATTTGATGAGCCAAAGACCCTAGAAGGCACTATTCGAAAGGAAACCTATTGTCATGAACAGTTTGGACATCAAGCAGAACCTCGCGAAGGATGGAAACAGAAGAATAGTTCAAGGTTTCAGAAAAGGGGAATTAAATACCCAGGATTTAAGAACTATAAGAAGAACCCAATAATGAGCTTCCCATCCTGGAGTATGCACCAACAGAATTTTCCCTCCTTGATCGGAAATAAAATTTCTGGATCCATATCAGTGAAGATTGATAACCCGAAGAGAGAGCCTTTGAAATGATGGGGTTGCGGGGAAGAACATCTATTGAGAGACTGTCCACACCGACAACAGAATAGTCGGAGGATTTATAACATCCAAGAAGCTACTACCATCAATGATGTGGCCAGGAGTGTGCCCCAAATTTATGCAGCCTTGGATAATAACCAAGTCGACCACCAAGATTCAGTAGTGGAAATAGAAGGTATGATTTCCAACCATCTTGTGTCTGTTTTAATTGAACCTGGTTCAAATTTGAGTTATATAGCCCCTAAAGTTGTTGATAAGTGTAAACTACAGCCACAAAAACATGCCAAGCCATAGTTGGTACAGTTAGCCACTGGCACCAAAAGGAGGATAACAGAAGTCATACCAGCTTACCAATTAATGTTGGGTGAACTCCCCACCCAAGCAACCCTTAACATATTACCCCTCAGATCATATGATCTATTGATTGGTATGGATTGGCTAGCTACCCATAAAGCCACATTGGACTATTACCATAAGACCTTAGAATGTGTAAGTGAGGAAGGGAAGAGGATAACCCTTCAAGGGATCCGAAAACCTGTCTCGGTGAGACAAATATCAGCTCTGCAAATGAGAAAGTATTTCTGAAAGGGATGAAATCTATATGCAATATAGGTGTTGAAAATAATCGAATATGACAAACCAAACCCTGACAATCACCCTATCCTAAGAGAATACAGAGATTTGTTTTCGGAAAAGGTACCGGGTTTACCTCTGAGAAGGGACATAGACTTCTCGATAGAACTTACACTGCGAGAGGTGCTGGTGTCTAGGACACTCTACCGAATGAGCACACCCAAGTTATTTGTACTCAAGTTGCAATTAAAAGAAATGATGGATAAGGACTATATTCGGCCCAGCATGTCTCCATGGGGAGCACCAGTCCTGTTCGTGAAAAAAAAGGACAGTACCCTTAGACTGTGTATAGATTATAGGCAACTCAATAAGGTAACCATAAAGAACAAGTACCCCTTGCCCAGGATCGATGACCTGTTTGATCAATTGGGGGGTGTGTCTATTTTCTCAATGATTGATTTGAGGTCGGGATACCATCAAGTCTGAATCAAGGGTGAAGACATCCATAAAGGGATAGGGAGAGTTTGAACTTCGTTATTTAAGATCAAAAGGGATATCGAGTTCAAATATAGAAAGAAAATACCCTATCGCTTGGTAAATGAACAGTCGGAATCCTCTCGAGAATACCCTAAGCCTGTCAACACTGACGGATCTAGAGAAAGAGTGTAGGCGTTAAATCCTCACCCTTTCAGCCTTCGTAAATAGCGATGGGATCCTGGACCGTAGATCCTAGGGACCCATCGGAGTTCTATAAGTCATCGATCTTAACCTTTACTTAGGCGGGAGAGTGAACTCGACTATGTACCGAATGTCCCGAAGACATCGAGACTGTCCATGTTGGAGCACAGGTGGCAGAGATCCAACCATTTCGCGTATCGGGGATTCATGAGTTTGGAGGTGGAAGACCAGGCTCTTGGAGTCACGAAGTCCAGAGTCACAAGATCGAAATGTAATCTGGGTCGTTGATCAAAGAGGAAGGACAACCATGGGATTTGACGTCTCGATACATCGTGTATCGGGGATTCGTGAGTTTGGAGGTGGAAGACCGGGCTCTTGGAGTCACGAAGTCCTGAGTCACGAGATCGCGATGTAATTTATGTCGTTGATCAAAGAGGAAGGAAAATCATGAGATCTAACGTCTCGATACATTGCATATCGGGGATTCATGAGTTTGGAGGTGGAAGACCAAACCCTTGGAGTCGCGAATTCTCGAATAGCGAGAAGTAGGAGCAACCACTGAGTCAGGACCTCCTCGCCATATCGCATATTGGGGTCTCGGAGGTTGAGGGGAATCAATTTCGACTGTAGAAGTCACGAGCTTGCGAGTTGCGAGAGCTTGTGCAACATGTGGCACGTCCTCTTGGTGGGACCCACGTGGTTGACAAGTGGTGTGACTATAAGATGCCCAGAGAGAGGGAGAAGTGGTGACAAGTGGTGGACACGTGTCATTTGAAATGGGAGTCAACATCTTGTTGACTTCTCGTACTTCAGGTTCTCGTAAGAAAGGAGCACAAAGGCCCAACAACTCAAGTCACAAAGTTACGAGTTTTGAGAATCCAAGAAGTACTCAAACCTTCTCTCACTTTTGCATCTCGGGGTTTTGTAAAAGAAGGGCCCAGAGGTTCAACCTTTCAACTCGCGAACTTGCAAGTTGCGAGCAAGGCTAGTGGTTATCCCTAGCTGGTGGTCACGTGTGGAGAGCGCTAATAAGGAGGGGCCATACCATATAGGAATATCGGGTATCAGTGATTTTGATATAGTTTGTTTGGCCTGTGGTCCTAACCCACGATCACAGGGAGGTGAACAGGGAAGAACTAGCCTGCGCTAGTCCCCCATAGGACTTCAGGGATTCTGTCCCTTGAGGAAAATCAAAAATTTTACTATACCATAGTGGGTGTGTTACAAATTGGTATTAGATCATGGTTACAACACTCAGCCTACATGGGCTCATGAATGAGTTGCGCAGAAGCTCCATTTGAAACACTCTTAAAAAGAGTAACCCCCTGTCTTAACCTTCCTAATCAAAAGACGAAGTTAAGAATGAAAAAAAAAACCCTATTGTGTGTGTGTACATGTGAAAATATGAATTATGTACTGGTTATAAATAAATATAAATATTGACTAACAACCAACATTTTTCCTTTTTGCACACAAGCAGAAGATCAACCACGGGAAATTATCAACGCATAGTATGGTGACTCACCATGAAGTGGGAGAACACTCCCACAATAGAGACGAAGAGCCTGACGAAAGGAGGGCAGCAGGGACCCCTCCAGATCTAGCTGAGACAGTGAGGATCCTCATGGTCGAATTAAAAAGTTGTAAGGCTGACAATGAAAGGATGATGAAAAAAGAAGAAAAGAAAACAGAAATTAACGCAGTCTTACTGCAGAGTTTATCTGATCTACAAAGACAAATGCAGCATGAACCTGAAACTCAGAAACATGGTCATATCAGTGGACACACTGAGAGGAGCACCTCGAAAAAGGTCCACCCCAGAGGTAAAGGACCAGTGTCGAGTGATTCCTCTGAGAAGGAAGCTGCCAATTTAGAAGGCTCTTCTAGCAGCAGAACCAGTTCCTATTCCTGAAAGAAATAGAAGAAGCAAAAGCCTTCCAAAGGTCAAAAATTCAAAGAATTCAGGAAGGCCAAACCACCCTCCTTCGACGGTGAAATAAATAAGGGAGAGGAAGCAGAGGCCTGGCTTCTTGGACTAAAGAAGTATTTCAGAGTCCATGACTTTTCAGAAAATATGAAGGCCCTAGTGGCCACCTTCAACATGAACAAAAAGGCTTCCATTTGGTGGGAAGACCTTAAGAATGTGAAATGGGTTTGTGAGGAGGAACTATCTTGGGAACGGTTTGAGAAATACTTCTGAAAGAAGTATCTGTCGGAAAAATATTTCTACGAAAAGACTAAAGAGTTTTATGAACTCAAACTGGGACAACTCACTATAGAAGAATATTTCAACAAATTCCTCGATTTGTTAAGGTATGTACCCTATATAAAAGCGGAAAAGGCAAAGGTGCAATGCTTCATTAGTGGACTACCCAAGGACAACCGGAACATAATTGAATTTGATGAGCCAAAGACCCTAGAAGGCACTATTCGAAAGGCAACCTATTGTCATGAACAGTTTGGACATCGAGCAGAACCTTGCGAAGGATGGAAATAGAAGAATAGTTCAAGCTTTCAGAAAAGGGGAATTAAATCCCCAGGATTTAAGAACTATAAGAAGAACCCAAGAATGAGCTTCCTAGCCCAGAGTATGCACCAACAGAATTTTCCCTCCTTGAGCGGAAATAAAACTTCTGGACCCATATCAGTGAAGACTGATAACCCGAAGAGTGAGCTTTTGAAATGTTGGGGTTGCGGGGAAGAACATCTATTGAGATACTGTCCACACCGACAATAGAATAGTCGGAGGATTTATAACATCCAAGAAACTACTACCATCAATGATGTGGCCAGGAGTGTGCCCCAAATTTATGCATCCTTGGATAATAACCAATCTGACCACCAAGCTTCAGTAGTGGAAATAGAAGGTATGATTTCCAACCATCTTGTGTCTGTTTTAATTGAACCTGGTTCAAATTTGAGTTATATAGCCCCTAAAGTTGTTGATAAGTGTAAACTACAGCCACAAAAACATGCCAAGCCATGGTTGGTACAGTTAGCCACTGGCACCAAAAGGAGGATAGCAGAAGTCATACTAGCCTACCAATTAATGTTGGGTGAAATCCCCACCCAAGCAACCCTTAACATATTAACCCTGGGATCATATGATCTGTTGATTGGTATGGATTGGCTAGCTTCCCATAAAGCCAGATTGGATGGTTACCATAAGACCTTAGAATGTGTAAGTGAGGAAGGGAAGAGGATAACCCTTTAAGGGATCCAAAAACCTGTTTCGGTGAGAAAAATATTAGCTCTGCAAATGAGAAAGTATTTCCGAAATGGATGTACCCTATATGCAATACAGGTGTTGAAAACAATCGAAGATGACAAACCAAAACCTAACGATCACCCTATCCTAAGAGAATATAGAGATGTTTTTCTAAAAGAGGTATCGAGTTTACCTCCGAGAAGGGACATAGACCTCTCGATAGAACTTGCACCGGGAGCGGTGCCGGTGTCTAGGACACCCTACCAGATGAGCACACCCGAGTTAGTTGAACTCAAGTTGCAATTAAAAGAAATGATGGATAAGGGCTATATTCGACCCAACATGTCTCCATGGGGAGCACCAGTCTTGTTCGTGAAAAAGAAGGACGGTACCCTTAGACTGTGTATATATTATAGGCAACTCAATAAGGTAACCATAGAGAATAAGTACCCCTTGCTGAGGATCGATGACCTATTCGATCAATTGGCGGGTGAGTCTATTTTCTCAAAGATTGATTTGAGGTCGGGATACCATCAAGTCCGAATCAAGGGTGAAGACATCCATAAAACTGCCTTCCGAACGAGGTATGGTTACTATGAGCTTGTGGTAGTCCCATTTGGGTTGACCAATGCCCCTGCCACTTTTATGTGCTTGATGAACAATGTACTTAGCAAGTTCCTAGATAAATTTGTGCTTGTCTTTATTGACGATATATTAATTTACTCCAAGAACAGAAAAGAGCATGAAGAGCATCTTAGACTTATGTTGCAAGTGATAAGAGAACATCATCTCTATGCCAAATTCAACAAATGTGAATTCTTCCAGAAGAAAATGCATTACTTAGGCCACGTTCTCTCCGAAGAAGGAGTAGCGGTAGACCCTGACAAAATCAGGTCTATCATGGAATGGCCTACCCCAAAGGATGTTTTAGACATTACATCCTTTATGGGATTAGCAGGATACTATAGGAGATTTATAAAAGGATTCTCCAATATTGGTTGTCCAATCACTGCCCTCCAGAAGAAGGGGACTAAATTCCCGTGGACACAAAAATGTGAAGAAATATTTCAAACCCTGAAACATCCACTGACCCATGAACCCATGCTGAAAATCGTCGATACAAAAGCTGACTTCCTCGTGTGCACAGATTCCTGTAAGGAAGGGCTCAGAGGATTCCTTATGCAGGGAGGAAGTGTGATCTGCTATGAATCCCAAAAATTGAATGAAAACGAAGTCAACTATGTGACCCATGATCTAGAGTTGGCTGCCATAGTGCATGCCTTGAAAATGTGGAGGCATTACCTCCTGGGAAGAAAGTTTGTACTTATGAAAGATCACTGCAGATTGTGATACCTGTTTGATCAACCAAAGCTCAATTCCAGGAAAGCTAGGTGGATGGCCCTCCTTAGCGAATTTTATTTCAAAATCAAACACATTAAAGGAAAGGAAAATAGGGTGGTCGATGCCATTAGTAGAAGTATGAAAACAATTCACCTGGCAGCGGTGAGCACCTGCGAGACAGATGTCAAGGAAAGAATAAAAAATGCACAAGAAACAGATCCCTTCGTCCATACCGTGACCATGTACCTACAACAAGAAACCACTGGAGTAAAATATGAAGGCTACCAGATGACCGAAGGAGGTCTACTCACTTATAGAAGCATATTTTATATTCCAAACTGTGACAACTTGAAGAGGTTCATACTGGATGAACTACATAAAAGACCCTATTCTGGTCATCTAGGATACCAGAAGATGATCATGGCCAATAGAAGATAATTCTATTGGCTTGGAATGAAGAAAGACATAGCCCAATACTTGGCCAAATGCATAGAGTGCCAACAGGTTAAAGAAGAACACCGACACCCAGCAGGATTATTACAACCTCTAACAATCCCAGAATGGAAATGGGAAACCATCTCCATGGATTTCATCACTGGATTACCAACATCGACCAAACATAATGATGCCATCATGGTAGTGGTGGATAAATTGAGCAAGTATGCCCATTTTATCCCTATCAAGTCCACTTGCAAAGCAATTGATATCGCCCAAGTATTCATGAAGGAGATATTCAAAATGCATGCTATGCTGAAGGAGATCGTTTCCGACAGAGACATGAAATTTACTTGTAACTTTTGGAACTCACTGATGGTTGGCTTAGAAACCAAATTGTTGTTTAGCACCGCCTATCACCCTCAAACCAACAGACAGACAGAAAGAGTGAACCAAATACTTGAAGACATGATAAGAATGCATGTAATGCATCAACCCAAGAAATGGGAAGACTACCTGCCATTGGTAGAATTTGCCTACAACAACGGCTACCAAGAATCCTTAAAGATGAGTCCCTTTGAAGTCCTCTATGGTAAACCTTGCAACAGTCCTGTCAGTTGGAGTAATCCTCTAAACATGATTTCTTTTGGACCTGACATGTTGAAAGAAATGGAACAGAAAGTGACTCAGATAAAACAAAACCTGAAGGTCGCTCAGAACCGACAGAAAAGTTATGCCGACCAAAAGAGAACTCCAAGAGAGTTCAAAGTGGGAGATCATGTATATCTCAGAGTTAGGCCCAAGAAAAGTTCCCTGAAAATTGGGAGCTTGTGCCAAGTTGGCACCTCGGTATTGTGGACCCTTTGAGGTTCTAGACAGAGTGGGACCTATAGCCTATAGGCTAGCACTACTTCCACATTAAAAGCACATAATGTTTTCCATGTCTCATTATTGAAGAAATATGTACACGATGCTAACCATATAATTGATTGGTCTGTGATTCAGGTGGAACAGGAGGGAGAATTTCTACCAGAACCTCAATGCATACTGGACAGAAATGAAACCCCACTCCGGAACCAAACCATTGCACAGGTCAAGGTGCAGTGGAAACATTTTGGCCCAGATGAGGCTACATGGGAAATGGAGGATGCCATGAAACGGGCATATCCGATTTTGTTTACATCTGTACATGCATGTCAAGTTGATAGATAGAACATCGAGGACGATGTTCCTTTAAGGGGGAGGGAATTGTAATACCCTGTTTCCCCCAGTCTATAAAAATAACTATACTGGCCAAGAATTGTGGCAAACCCAGAAATGTGAATGTGTGATGTGAATGAACCTTGTGAAAAAGGTCAATGAATGTGAATAATATTATGAATATATATTGCAGGACTGCTAAGAGGGGATATGTTGAAAAAGAGACCACGATGGCTAAAGAAAGGTGGTGGAAGGCACTGTTATCCACATTTTTGGTTATCGAGATGATGACATGATAATGACATGGTGATGGAAGATCTAACTCTTCATCAAGAACTTTTTCCTGAAGAAAGTTACACTTATCAGCTTCTCAAAATCACATTTTTGGAAATAGTTCGCAGGCTGCATATATACTATCATGCGGAAATCCTTAATTTCCGCATGCTGCATTCAGCCTGACTGCGGACTTTCCGCACTGTATTAATGGTCAGGGTGTGGAAATGTTTCTAAAGGGAGAAAATGAATAAGTTCTCGATCCTTCTAGAAGGAATCTTCTAGAAGGATGAGTTGGAGTTCGAATGGTTGGCAAATTAAT
>JZKD02S2036797.1:419182-445619 GCA_000966675.3 Picea glauca | reverse complement strand
CTTTCAGTTAATATAATACATGAATATGTCCCTTTCCCATAATGATGATATCATCTTATTACATGATTCCTTGATCACGTGTATAGTCTAGAGTTTTGAATATATTAATGTCTTTACTGTGATTGGTTTGTGTTGTTGTGATTGGACGACGCAAGAGCATCGTAGCAGAGCGAGGATCAACAGAGATAAGGAGAGCTTTCATAAAGTAAGTACATCATCCTTCTTCTCTTATCCGTTCAATACTTTAGATCTAGGGAAAGAGTAGTATTCTGTCACGTTTTGTTCCAGATCCAGGTGGATCTGGGGAGATTGGTCTGTGTCCGCACTCACGAATTTATCCTTAAACAGGCACCTATAAAGGTGGCGTTAACTTCCACTGAAACCAATACCGTATTTGGACTTCACTGGCCTAGAAAACCAAGAGCGGCTCGCTAGCCTGAAATAAATTACTCACAGGTTGGTAGGTAGATGGCTCCCCAGGAATTAATGAGGGATGGGGGAAGTGAACCACCCATCTGTAGGAGCCTCAGGCCTGACCACCACGAGGAAAATCATGCCACATGCAACCTTGCAAGGGGAAATGCGCGAGGAAGAAGCGAGAAGGGGGCAGACGCGAGGGAAGGAGCAAGAACTTTGGAGATATGCAGAGTGAGTTATAGCAGAGAAGGGGGAGAGTAACCCTCATTCTTGGTCACTAGAAAATTGAGACGCAGTCTCGTAGCATCGTGGTCTCAGCTCGGGGGTGGCTAGAGGTAAATCCATTGGGAGTCGCTGAGCCTATGGTTGGGTGGAAATGAGCACCCCTTTCAGCAGTTTCATCATCTCTGGTGTTATTTCTGATAAGTTTTATTTGAAGTTAATGCCATAATCACATGTTCAGTTTTATGTGCTTGTAAATAGTTTTGAATAGAAGTGTTTACCTAATGTTTGATTTGATAGAATGGATGCCTGTGTATGCTTACATGCCATAGTTGTTTTCTACACAAATGATTAAGTCTGGGACATGAGTTCGCTCCACTGAGAATCGTCTTAGTTGCTTAATTTCTCGTAATATTCTGGGAAGGCCCCTTGAGAGTACTCTTTTCCAAGAATTACCCCATAAACCATGTAACCATACTGAACCTTACCAAAGACTCGATTAAGATCAGGTATTATTGGCCGAGAACCATATGAGGGTTCATGCAATCCGGGTCTGGAACCCTTATGCAATAAAGAGTAGCTTTCTAAGGTCTCGGGGTCATGGGAGCCTGAAGCTCCAAGAGTTTTAACTTCATGATTCAAGCTCAGAAGGGATAGTGAGTTAAAATATAGAAAGAAAATACCCTATAGCTTGGTAAATGAACGGTTGGAATCCTCTTGAGAATACCCCAAGCCTGTCAACACCAACGAATCTAGAGAAGGAGCATAGCCGTTAACTCCTCGCACTTTCAGCCTTCGTAAATAGCGATGGGATCCTGGACCATAGATCCGAGGGACCCATTGGAGCTCTATAAGCTATCGATATTAACCTTTACTTAGGAAGGAGAGTGAACTCATCTACATCCCGAAAGTCCCGAAGACATCGAGACCGTCCATGTTGGAGGACAGGTGGTAGAGATCCGACCATTTCACGTATCAGGGATTCGTGATTTTGGAGGTGGAAGACCAGGCTCTTAGAGTCATGAAGTCCCAAGTCGCAAGATCGCAATGTAATCTGGGCCATTGATCAAAGAGGAAGGACAGCTATGGGATCTGACGTCTCAATACATCACGTATCGGGGATTCGTGAGTTTGGAGGTGGAATACAAAACCGTTGGAGTCGCAAAGTCCCGAATAGCGAGAAGTAGGAGCAACCATTGAGTCAGGACCTCCTCGCCATATTGCATATCGGGGTCTCGAAGGTTGAGGGGAATCAGTTTCGACTGTAGAAGTCACGAGTTTGCTAGTTGTGAGAGCTTTTGCAACACGTGGCATATCCACTTGGTGGGACCCATGTGGTTGACAGGTGGTGTGACGATAAGATGCCCAGAGAGAGAGAGAAGTGGTGACAGGTGGTGGACACGTGTTGTTTGAAATGGGAGTCAACATCCTGTTGACTTCTCGTACTTCAGGTTCTCGTAAGAAAGGAGCACAAAGGCCAAACAACTCAAGTGACAAAGTTGCGAGTTACGAGAATCCTGGAAGGAGTCAAACCTTCTCTAACTTTCACATCTTTGGGTTTTGTAAAAGAAAGGACCAGAGGTTCAACCTTTCAACTCGTGAACTTGCAAGTTGCGAGCAAGGCTAGTGGTTATCCCTAGCCGGTGGTCACACGTGGAGAGCGCCAATAAGGAAGGGCCATACCATATCGAAATCTCGGGAATCGACGATTCCGATATAATTTGTTTGGCCTGTGGTCCTAACCCATGATCATAGGGAGGTGAATAGGGAAGAACTAGCCTGAGATAGTCCCCAAACCAATCGAAGATGACAAACCAAACCCCGACGATCACCCTATCTTGAAAGAATACAGAGATGTGTTTCCAGAAGAGGTATCGGGTTTACCTCCAAGAAGGGACATAGACTTCTCGATAGAACTTGCACCAGGAGTGGTGCCAGTGTCTAGGACACCCTACCGGATGAGCACACCCAAGTTAATTGAACTCAAGTTGCAATTAAAAGAAATTATGGATAACAGCTATAATCGACCCAGTGTGTCTCCATGGGGAGCACCAGTCCTGTTCATGAAAAAGAAGGACGGTACCCTTAGACTGTGTATATATTATAGGAAACTCAATAAGGTAACCATAAAGAACAAGTACCCCTTGCCCAGGATCGATGACCTGTTCGATCAATTGGGGGGTGCGTCTATTTTCTCAAAGATTGATTTGAGGTCGAGATACCATCAAGTCCGAATTAAGGGTGAAGACATCCATAAAACTGACTTCTGAACGAGGTATGGTCACTATGATTTTTTGGTAGTGCCATTTGGGTTGACCAATGCCCCTGCCACTTTTATGTGCTTGATGAACAATGTACTCAGCTAGTTCCTAGACAAATGTGTGCTTGTCTTTATTGATGATATATTAATTTACTCCAAGAACAGAAAAGAGCATGAAGAGCATCTTAGAATTGTGCTGCAAGTGATAACAGAACATCATCTCTATGCCAAATTTAGCAAATGTGAATTCTTCCAGAAGCAAATACATTACTTAGGCCACATTCTCTCCGAAGAAGGAGTAGTGGTAGACCCTAACAAAATCAGGTCTATCATGGAATGGCCTACCCCAAAGGATGTTTCGGACATCAGATCCTTTATGGGATTAGTAGGATACTATTGGAGATTTATAAAAGGATTCTCCAAGATTGGTTTTCCAATCACTACCCTCCAGAAGAAAGGGACAAAATTCCTGTGGACATAGAAATGTGAAGAAAGACATCAAACCCTGAAACATCTACTGACCCATGCACCCGGGTTGAAAATCGTTGATCCAGAAGTTGACTTCCTCGTGTGCATAGATTCCTATAAGGAAGGTCTTGGAGGAGTCCTTATGTAGGGAGGAAGTGTGATCTACTATGAATCCCGAAAATTGAATGAGCACGAAGTCAACTATGTGACCCGTGATCTAGAGTTGGCTGCCATAGTGCATGCCTTGAAAATGTGGAGGCATTACCTCCTTGGAAGAAAGTTTGTACTTATGACAGATCACTGTGGATTGCGATACCTGTTTGATCAAGAAAATCTCAATGCTAGGCAAGCTAGGTGGATGGCCCTCCTTAGTGAATATTATTTTGAAATTAAACACATTAAAGGTAAGGAAAATAGTGTGGCTGATTCCCTTAGCAGAAGTATGAAAACAATTCACCTGGCAGCGATGAGCACCTGCGAGACAGATGTCAAGGAAAGAATAAAAAATGCACAAGAAATAGATCCCTTCATCTAGAATGTGACCATGTACCTACAACAAGAAACCGCTGGAGTAAAATATGAAGGCTACCAGATGATCGAATGAGGTCCACTCACTTATAGAAGAAGATTTTATATTCCAAACTGTGACAACTTGAAGAGGTTCATACTGGATGAACTACATAAAAGACCCTATTCTGGTCATCCAGGATACCAGAAGATGATCACGGCCACTAGGAGATAATTCTGTTGGCCTGGAATGAAGAAAGACACAGCTGAGTACTTGTCCAAATGCATAGAGTACCAATAGGTTAAATAAGAACACCGACACCCAGTAGGATTATTACAACCTCTACCAATCCAAGAATGGAAATGGGAAACCATCTCCATGGATTTCATCACTGGATTACCAACATCGACCAAACAGAACGATGCCATCATGGTAGTGGTGGATAAATTGAGCAACTCTGCCCATTTTATCTCTGTCAAGTCCACTTGCAAAGCAATCGATATCGCCCAGGTATTCATGAAAAAGATATTCAAACTGCATGGTATGCCGAAGGATATCGTGTCCGACAGAGACATGAAATTTACTTCTAACTTTTGGAAATCACTAATGGTTGGCTTAGAAACCAAATTGTTGTTTAGCACCACCTATCACCCTCAAACCGATGGATAGACAGAAAGAGTGAACCAAATACTTGAAGACATTCTAAGAATGCATGTAATGCATCAACCCAAGAAGTGGGAAGACTACTTGCCATTTGGTAGAATTCGCCTACAAAAACAGCTACCAAGCATCCTTAAAGATGAGTCCCTTTGAAGTCCTCTATGGTAGACCATGAAACACTCATGTCAGTCAGAGTAATCCAGCAAATAGGATTTCTTTTGGACCTGACATGTTGAAATAAATGGAACAGCAAGTGACTCAGATAAAACAAAACCTGAAGGTCGCTCAGAACCGACAGAAAAGTTATGCCGACCAAAAGAGAACTCTAAGAGAGTTCAAAGTGGGAGATCATGTATATCTCAGAGTTAGGCCTAGGAAAAGTTCCCTAAAAATGGGAGATTGTGCCAAGTTGGCACCTCTATATTGTGGACCCTTTGAGGTTCTAGACAGAGTGGGACCTGTAGCCTATAGGCTAGCATTACCTCCCACAGTAAAAGCACATAATGTTTTCCATGTCTCATTATTGAAGAAATATGTACATGATGCTAACCATATAATTGATTGGTTTGTGATTCATGTGGAACTAGAGGGAGAATTTCTACCAGAACCTCAATGCATACTGGACAGAAATGAAACCCCACTCCGCAACCGAACCATTGCATAGGTCAAGGTGCAGTGGAAACATTTTGGCCTAGATGAGACTACATGGGAAATGGAGGATGGCATGAAATGGGCATATCCAATTTTTTTTACATCTGTACATGCATGTCAAGTTGATAGATAGAACATTGAGGACGATGTTCCTTTAAGGGGGAGGGAATTGTAACACCCTGTTTCCCCCAGTCTGTAAAAATAACTATACTGGCCAAGCATTGTGGAAAACCTAGAAATGTGAATGTGTGATGTGAATGGACCTTGTGAAAAAGGTCAATGAATGTGAATAATATCATGAATATATATTGAAGGACTACTGAGAGGGGATATGTTGAAAAAGAGACCACGATGGCTGAAGAAAGGTGGTGGAAGGCACCTGGAAAGTTGGCATTAACTTCCACCAAAACCAATACCGTATTTGGACTTCACTGGCCCGAAGAACCAAGAGCAGCTCGCTGGCCCGAAATAAATTACTCGCATGTTGGTAGGTAGATGGCTCCTCAGGAATTAATGAGGGATGGGGGAAGTGAACTGCCCATCCATAGGAGCCTCAGGCCTAACCACCGTGAGGAAAATCGCACCACACGCAACCTCACAAGGGGAAATGCACGAGGAAGAAGCGAGAAGGGGGAAAATGTGAGGGAAGGAGCAAGAACTCTGGAGATATGCAGAGTGAGTGATAGCAGAGAAGGGGGAGAGTAACCCTCATTCTCGGTCACTGGAAAACCGAGACATAGTCTCGCAGCATCTTGGTCTCAGCTCGGGGGTGGCTAACAGTAAATCCGTTGGGAGTCATTGAGCCTACGGTTGGGTGGAAATGAGCACCCCTCTCAGCAGTTGCATCACCTCTGATGTTATTTCTGATAAGTGTTATTTGAACTTAATGCCATAATCGTATGTTCAGTTTTATGTGCTTGTAAATAGTTCTGAATAGAAGTGTTTACCTAACGTTTGATTTGATAGAATGGATGCATGTGTATGCTTACATGCCATAGTTTTTTTCTGCACAAATGATTAAGTCCGGGACATGATTTCGCTCCATTGAGAATCGTCTTAGTTGCTTAATTTCTCATAATATTCTGGGAAGGCCCCTTGAGAGTACTCTTTTCCGAGAATTACCCCATAAACCTTGTAACCGTACTGAAACTTACCAGAGACTCGATTAAGATTAGGGATAATTGGCTGAGAACCATCTGAGGGTTCACGCAATCCAGGTCCGGAACCCTTATGCAAGAAAGAGTAGCTTTCTAAGGTCTCGGGGTCATGGGAGCCTAAACTCTGAGAGTTTGAACTTCGTGATTCAAGCTCAAAAGGGATAGCGAGTTCAAATATAGAAAGAAAATACCCTATCGCTTAGTAAATGAACGGTCAGAATCCTCTCGAAAATACCCCAAGCTTGTCAACACCGAAGGATCTAGAGAAGGAGCGTAGGTGCTAACTCCTTTCCCTTTCAACCTTCGTAAATAGTGATGGGATCCTAGACCATAGGATCCCAGGGATCCATAAGAGCTCTATAAGCCATCGATCTTATCCTTTACTTAGGCAAGAGAGTGAACTCAACTACATCCCAAAATTCTGGAAGAAATTGGGACCATCCCTGTTGGAGGATAGGTGGCAGAGATCCGACCATTTCGCGTATCGGGGATTCATGATTTTGGAGGTGGAAGACAAGGCTCTTGGAGTCGCGAAGTCCCGAGTCGCGAGAACGCGATGTAATCTAGGTTGTTGATAAAACAGGAAGGAAAACCATGGGATCTGATGTCTCGATACATCGCGTATCGGGGATTCATGAGTTTGGAGGTGGAAGACAAGGCTCTTGGAGTCATGAAGTCTCAAGTTGTGAGATCGCTATGTAATCTGGGCCATTGATCAAAGAGGAAGGACAGTCATGGGATCTGATGTCTCAATACATCACGTATTGGGGATTCATGAGTTTGGAGGTGGAAGACCAAACCCTTGGAGTCGCGAAGTCCCGAATAGCGAGAAGTAGGAGCAACCATTGAGTCAGGACCTCCTCACCATATCGCATATTGGGGTCTCAGAGGTTGAGGGGAATCAGTTTGAACTGTAGAAGTGACAAGTTTGTGATTTGCGAGAGCTTGTACAACACGTGGCACATCCGCTTGGTGGGACCCATGTGGTTGATAGGTGGTGTGACGATAAGATGCCCAGAGAGAGGGAGAAGTGGTGATAGGTGGTGGACACGTGTCGTTTGAAACAGGAGTCAACATCCTGTTGACTTCTTGTACTTCGGGTTCTCGTAAGAAAGCAGCACAAAGGCCCAACAACTCAAGTCACAAAGTTGCAAGTTTCGAGAATCCCGGAAGGAGTCAAACCTTCTCTGACTTTTGCGTCTTAGGGTTTTGTAAAAGAAGGGCCCAGAGGTTCAACCTTTCAACTCGCGAACTTGCAAGTTGTGAGCAAGGCTAGTGGTTAGCCCTAGCTGGTGGTCACACGTGGAGAGCACTAATAAGGAGGGACCATACCATATCAGAATCTTGGGTATCAGAGATTCTGATATAGTTTATTTGGCCTGTGGTCCTAACCCACGATCACAGGGAGGTGAACAGGGAAGAACTAGCCCCCGTAGGACTTTGGGGATTCTGTCCCTTGAGGAAAAGAGAAAATTTTATCTTATCTACAAAGACAAATACAGCATGAACCTGAAACTCAAAAACATGGTCATATTAGTGGCCACCACCTCGAAAAAAGTCCACCCCATAGGTAAAGGACCGGTGCCGAGTGATTCCTCTAAGAAGGAAGCTGGCAATTCAGAAGGCTCTTCTAGCAACAGAACCAGTTCCTATTCCTGAAACAAACAGAAGAATCAAAAGCCTTCCAAAGGTCAAAAATTCAAAGAATTCAGAAAGGCCAAACCACCCTCCTTCGACGGTGAAATAAAGAAGGGAGTGGAAGTAGAGGCCTCGCTGCTTGGACTAAAGAAGTATTTCAGAGTCCATGACTTTTCAGAAAATATGAAGGCCTGAGTGGCCACCTTCAACTTGAACAGAGAGGCTTCCATTTGGGGGGAAGACCTTAAGAATGTGAAAGGGGTTCGCGAGGAGGACCTGTCTTGGGAACGGTTTGAGAAATACTTTCGAAAGAAGTATCTATCGGAAAAATATTTCGACGAAAGCGTTTTATGAACTCAAACTGGGACAACTCACTATAGTTGAATATGTCAACAAATTCCTTGATTTGTTAAGGTATGTACCCTATATAAAAGCGGAAAAGGAAAAGGTGCAACGCTTCATCAGTGGACTACCCAAGGACTACCAGAACATAATTGAATTTGATGAGCCAAAGACCCTAGAAGGCACTATTGGAAAGGCAACCTATTGTCATGAATAGTTTGGACATCGAGAAGAACCTCGCAAAGGATGGAAACAGAAGAATAGTTCAAGCTTTCAGAAAAGTTGAATTAAATCCCTAGGATTTAAGAACTATAAGAAGAACCCAAGAATGAGCTTCCCATCTTGGAGTATGCACCAGCAGAATTTTCCTTCCTTGAGCAGAAATAAAACTTATGGACCCATATCAGTGAAGACTGATAACCCAAAGAGAGAGCCTTTGAAATGTTGGGGTTGTGGGGAAGAACATCTATTGAGAAACTGTCCACACTGACAAGAGAATAGTCGGAGGATTTATAACATCCAAGAAGCTACTACCATCAATGATGTGGCCAGGAGTGTGCCCCAAATTTATGCATCCTTGAATAATAACCAAGCCGACCACCAAGCTTCAGTAGTGGAAATAGAAGGTATGATTTCCAGCCATCTAATGTCTATTTTGATTGAACCTGGTTCAAATTTGAGTTATATAGCCCCTAAAGTTGTTCATAAGTGTAAAATATAGCCACAAAAACATGTCAAGCCATGGTTGGTACAGCTAGCCACTGGAACCAAAAGGAGGATAGCAGAAGTCATACCAGCCTGCCAATTAATGTTGGGTTAACTCCCCACCCAAGCAACCCTTAACATATTACCCCTGGGATCATATGATCTATTGATTGGTATGGATTGGATAGCTTCCCATAAAGCCAGATTGGACTATTACCATAAGACCTTAGAATGTGTAAGTGAGGAAGGGAAGAGGATAACCCTTCAAGGGATCCGAAAACCTGTCTCAGTGAGACAAATATCAACTCTGAAAATGAGAATGTATTGTCGAAAGGGATGTACCCTATATGCAATATAGGCATTCAAAACAATCGAAGATGACAAACCAAATGCTGACGATCACCCTATCCTGAGAGAATACAAATATGTGTTTCTGAAAGAGGTATCGGGTTTACCTACGAGAAGGGACATAGAATTCTTGATAGATCTTTCACCGGGAGTGGTGTCGGTGTCTAGGACACCCTACCGGATGAGCACACTCGAGTTAGGTTAACTCAAGTTGCAATTAAAAGAAATGATGGATAAGGGCTATATTTGGCCCAGCATGTCTCCATGGGGAGCACTAGTCCTGTTCGTGAAAAAAGAAGGACAGAACCCTTAGACTGTGTATAGATTATAGGCAACTCAATAAGGTAACCATAAAGAACAAGTACCCCTTGCCCATGATCGATGACCTGTTCAATCAATTTGGGGGTGTCTATTTTCTCAAAGATTGATTTGAGGTCGGGATACCATCAAGTCTAAATCAAGGGTGAAGACATCCATAAAACTGCCTTCCGGATGAGGTATGGTCACTATGAGTTTGTGGTAGTGCCATTTGGGTTGACCAATGCCCCTGCCACTTTTATGTGCTTGATGAACAATGTACTCAGCAAGTTCCTAGACAAATTTGTGCTTGTYTTTATTGACGATATATTAATTTACTCCAAGAACAGAAAAGAGCATGAAGAGCATCTTAGACTTGTGTTGCAAGTGCTAAGAGAACATCAACTCTATGCCAAATTCAGCAAATGTGAATTCTTCCAGAAGCAAATACATTACTTAGGCCACGTTTTCTCCGAAGAAGGAGTAGCGGTAGACCCTGACAAAATCAGGTCTATGATGGAATGGCCTACCCCAAAGGATGTTTCGGACATCAAATCGTTTATGGGATTAGAAGGATACTATAGGAGATTTATAAAAGGATTCTCCAAGATTGGTTGTCCAATAACTGCCCTCCAAAAGAATGGGACGAAATTCCTATGGACACAAAAATGTGAAGAAAGATTTCAAACCCTGAAACATGTACTGACCGATGCACCCATGTTGAAAATCGTCGATTCAGAAGCTGACTTCCTCATGTGCACAGATGCTTGTAAGGAAGGGCTCGAAGGAGTCCTTATGCAGTGAGGAAGTGTGATCTACTATGAATCCCAAAAATTGAATGAGCACGAAGTCAACTATGTGACCCATGATCTAGAGTTGGATGCCATAGTGCATGCCTTGAAAATGTGGAGGCATTACCTCCTGGGAAGAAAGTTTGTACTTATGACAGATCACTGCAGATTGCGATACCTGTTTGATCAACCAAAGCTCAATGCCAGACAAGCTAGGTGGACGGCCCTCCTTATCGAATTTGATTTCGAAATCAAACACATTAAAGGAAAGGAAAATACGGTGGCCGATGCCCTTAGCAGAAGTATGAAAACAATTCACCTGGAAGCGGTGAGCACCTGTGAGACAGATGTCAAGGAAAGAATAAAAAATGCACAAGAAATAGATCCCTTCGGCTAGACCATGACCATGTAACTACAGCAAGAAACCACTGGAGTAAAATATGAAAGCTACCAGATGACCGAAGGAGGTCTACTCACTTATAGAAGAATATTTTATATTCCAAACTGTGACAACTTGAAGAGGTTCATACTGGATGAACTACATAAAAGACCCTATTCCGGTCATCCAGGATACCAAAAGATGATCAAGGCCACTAGGAGATAATTCTTCTGGCTTGGAATGAAGAAAGACACAGCTGAGTACTTGGCCAAATGCATAGAGTGCCAACATGTTAAAGTAGAACACCAACACCCAGCAGGATTATTACAACCTCTACCAATCCCAGAATGGAAATGGGAAACCATCTCCATGGATTTCATCACTGGATTACCAACATCGACCAAACAGAACAATGCCATCATGGTATTGGTTGATAAATTGAGCAAGTATGCCCATTTTGTCCCTGTCAAGTCCATTTGCAAAGCAATCGATATCGCCTAGGTATTCATGAAGGAGATATTCAAACTGCATGGTATGTCAAAGGAGATCGTGTCCGACAGAGACACGAAATTTACTTCTAACTTTTGGAAATCACTGATGGCTGGCTTAGAAACCAAATTGTTGTTTAGCACCGCCTATCACCCTCAAACCGACAGACAGACAAAAAAAGAGAACCAAATACTTGAATACATGCTAAGAATGCATGTAATGCATCAACCCAAGAAGTGGGAAGACTACTTTCCATTGGTAGAATTCACCTACAACAACGGCTACCAAGCATCCTTAAAGATGAGTCCCTTTGAAGTCCTCTATGGTAGACCGTGCAACACTCCTGTCAGTTGGATTAATCCCATAAAAAGGATTTCTTTTGGACCCAACATCTTGAAAGAAATGGAATAGCAAGTGACTCAGATAAAACAAAACCTGAAGGTCGCTCAGAAACGACAAAAAAGTTATGCCAACCAAAAGAGAACTCCAAGAGAGTTCAAAGTGGGAGATCATGTATATCTCAGAGTTAGACCTAGGAAAAGTTCCCTGAAAATGGGAGCTTGTGCCAAGTTGGCACCTCATTATTGTGGACCCTTTGAGGTTCTATATAGAGTGGGACTTGTAGCCTATAGGCTATCACTACCTCCCACAGTAAAAGAACATAATGTTTTCCATGTCTCATTATTGAATAAATATGTACATGATGCTAACCATATAATTGATTGGTCTGTGATTCAGGTGGAAATAGAGGGAGAATCTCTACTAGAACCTCAATGCATACTGGACAAAAAGGAAACCCCACTCCAGAACCGAACCATTTCACAGGTCAAGGTGCAGTGGAAACATTTTGGCCCAGATGAGGCTACATGGGAAATGGAGGATGCCATGAAACAAACATATCCAATTTTGTTTACATATGTACATGCATGTCAAGTTGATAGATAGAAAATCGAGGATGATGTTCCTTTAAGGGGGAGGGAATTGTAACACCCTGTTTCCCCCAGTCTGTAAAAATAACTATATTGGCCAAGCATTGTGGCAAACCCAGAAATGTGAATATGTGATATGAATGGACCTTGTGAAAAAGGTCAATGAATGTGAATAATATTATGAATATATATTGCAAGACTGCTGAGAGGGGATATGCTAAAAAAGATACCACGATGGATGAATAAAGGTAGTGGAAGGCACCTGGAAAGGTGGCGTTAACTTCCACCGAAACCAATACCGTATTTGGACTTCACTGGCCCGGAGAACCAAGAGTGACTCGCTGGACCAAAATAAATTACTCGCAAGTTGGTAGGTAGATGGCTCCTCAGGAATTAATGAGGGATGGGGGAAGTGAACCGCGCATCTGTAGGACCCTCAGGCCTGACCACCGTGAGGAAAATCACGCCACACACAACCTCACAAGGGAAAATGCGTGAGGAAGAAGCGAGAAGGGTTCAGATGCGGGGGAAGGAGCAAGAACTTTGGAGATATGTAGAGTGAGTGATAGCAGAGAAGGAGGAGAGTAACCCTCATTCTCAGTCACTGGAAAATCGAGACACAGTCTCGTAGCATCGTGGTCTCAGCTCGGGGGTGGCTAGTGGTAAATCCGTTGGGAGCCGCTGAGCCTATGGTTGGGTGGAAACGAGCACCCCTCTCAGCAGTTGCATCACCTCTAGTGTTATTTCTGATAAGTGTTATTTGAAGTTAATGCCATAATCGCATGTTCAGTTTTATGTGCTTGTAAATAGTTCTGAATAGAATTGTTTACCTAACATTTGATTTGATAGAATGGATGCCTGTGTATGCTTACATGCCATAGTTATTTTCTGCACAAATGATTAAGTCTGGGACATGAGTTCGCTCCACCGAGAATCGTCTTAGTTGCTTAATTTATCGTAATATTCTGGGAAGGCCCCTTGAGAGTACTCTTTTCTGAGAATTACCCCATAAACCTTGTAACCGTATTGAACCTTACCAGAGACTCGATTAAGATTAGGGATAATTGGCTGAGAACCTTCTAAGAGTTCATGCAATCCGGGTCTGGAACCCTTATGCAAGAAAGAGTAGCTTTCTAAGGTCTCGGGGTCATGGGAGCCTGAAGCTCTGAGAGTTTGAACTTCGTGATTCAAGCTCAGAAGGGATAGCGAGTTCAAATATAGAAAGAAAATACCCTATCGCTTAGTAAATGAACGGTCGGAATCCTCTCGAGAATACCCCAAGCCTGTCAACACCGACGGATCTAGAGAAAGAGCATAGGCGTTAACTCCTCTCCCTTTCAGCCTTCGTAAATAGAGATGGTGTCATGGACCATAGATCCCAGGGACCCATCGGAGCTCTATAAGTCGTCGATCTTAACCTTTACTTAGGCGGGAGAGTGAACTCGACTACATCCCGAAAGTCCTGAAGACATCGGGACCATCCATGTTGGAGGATAGGTCGCAGAGATCTGACCATTTCGCATATCGGGGATTCATGAGTTTGGAGATGGAAGACCAGGCTCTTGGAATCATGAAGTCTCGAGTCGCGAGATCATGATGCAATCTGGGTTGTTGATCAAAGAGGAAGGACAGCCATGGGATCTGATGTCTCGATACATCACGTATTGGGATTTGTGAGTTTGGAGGTGGAAGACCAGGCTCTTGGAGTCATGAAGTCCAGAGTCGTGAGATCGCGATGTAATCTAGGTCGTTGATCAAAGAGGAAGGAAATCCATGGGATCTGACATCTCGATACATCGCGTATTGGGGATTCATGAGTTTGGAGGTGGAAGACCAGGCTCTTGGAGTCACAAAGTCTCGAGTCACGAGATCGCGATGTAATATGGGTCGTTGATCAAAGAGGAAGGACAGTCATGGGATCTGACTTCTCGATACATCGTGTATCGGGGATTCAAGAGTTTGGAGGTGGGAGACCAAACCCTTGGAGTCGCAAAGTCCCAAATAGTGTGAAGTAGGAGTAACCATTGAGTCAGGACCTCCTCGTCATATCACATATCGGAGCTCGAAGGTTGAGGGAAATCAATTTCGACTGTAGAAGTCACGAGCTTGCGATTTGCGAGAGCTTGTGAATCACGTGGCATGTCCGCTTGGTGGGACCCATGTGGTTGACAGGTGGTGTGACGATAAGATGCCCAGAGAGAGGGAGAAGTGGTGATAGGTGGTGGACATGTGTCATTTGAAATGGGAGTCAACATCCTGTTGACTTCTCGTACTTCAGGTTCTCGTAAGAAAGGAGCACAAAGGCCTAACAATGCAAGTCATGAAGTTGCAAGTTTTGAGAAGCGTGGAAGGAGTCAAACCTTCTCTGACTTTCGCGTCTTGAGGTTTTGTAAAAGAAGGGCCCAGAGGTTCAACCTTTCAACTCGCGAACTTGCAAGTTGCGAGCAAGGCTAGTGGCTAGCCCTAGCTGGTGGTCACGCATGGAGAGCGCTAATAAGGAGGGGCCATACCATATAGTAATCTCAGGTATCGACATTTCCGATATAGTTTGTTTGGCCTTTGGTCCTAACCCACGATCACAGGGAGGTGATCAGGGAAGAACTAGCCTGTGCTAGGCCCCCATAGGACTTCGGGGATTCTGTCCCTTGAGGAAAAGTGAAAATTTTATTATGCCATAGTGGGTGTGTTACAAAATCAATAGTTTGGCTGGCCGTTGTGTGTTGTATGGATAACTGCTACAACTACTTTGTCAATTTCTCAGTGGGCTTTGTTTGTACTGAACCGAAAATACCATCAACATGTGGTCCAACTCTCTGTCTAGTTTTATCCAGTATTGAACATCGCACATCTGGCAAGATGTTGTATAATAAACTGGACTGAGAATAGATTAGCTCAAACTGTTGAGCCCTCATGATGGCGTCTTCTTGAAAGAAAACTCCTGACGTCACAATGTCTTTGGATAACTGCGGTACCGAATACTTAAGGAACCACTCAAGCAGGAATGCTGGTGGGACTGGTACCTTGATTAAACTCTTTCGGCGTCTCCATTCTCATATGTGATCAGAGATATGGTCCGTTGTTGTCTGTTCTAAATTGGCGAGCAGCTCTGTGCCAACGCCGTATCTCATAGGTAACTAGAAATGGTTCAGGAAAGCCATCGCCAGTTCACCAAAAGAAGAGTATCTTGAGCGATCGAGCTCAATGTACCATTTCACGGCACTTCCAATGAGAGTACGTTGAAACAATCGCAACTGTACGGATTCATCTTTCAATGAGTTAGATGAGCACCAAATATGGAAGGTAGTCACATGATCTCCCAGATATTTGTTAGGCTTGGCTTCGAACTTTGGGATGTTCGAAGGAAACTTTGTCGGTATAGGAGGCCAACGTGGATCGTGACAAATGGGGTCATTCAACAACCTTGTAAAATCTGAAAAGTGTTAAGTCACCAGGAACGGTAGTTTGGGTTGTTGCTGATAACCTAGGAAAAAGGGGCCTGGAGTTTGACTGGCACCAGGTTTCCAGGAAAAGTTTGGCTGCTGGCCCGGATTCTGGTAGAAACCATGGCCCTGGCCAGCATAAGGATTTTGCATATGTGGAGACATCATCGGTTGATTTCCCAAATAGGACATAGATTGTTGGACATGCATTATATTCGAAGGACTTTGGGAGGGATTACCCCATTCCGGTCCCATCAGGATAGGCATAGTAGTTTGTCTGGGGTTCCATTGATTGTGGAAAGAATTACCCCAGATCAGCATTCCAGATGAGGGAACGGATCCCTGTCCTGAACTCCAAGGTCTTGCTAGGTTTGCCCCCTGTGCAGGAATAGTACCCTGCATAGGAGTATATTTTCCAAAAATGGGGTTGCCCCCAGTCGGGAAAGTGACTAACGAGAAGGTGTTGTTACCAAATGTTTCATTCAAAGAAAATGGTGTCAAACCTACTTTCATACTATGTGAAGGTGGTCCTTGACTCCCCGCTCCAAATAAACTATTGTGTGTAGGTTTCCCGGCGGAGTGTTGATGTGAGCCACTGATTGAAGGGGACGAAGGAGGGATATGACCTCCTCCGTAAGGGAAAGAGTTAAAAGGAGCAGGAGTGCCCCCCATGTGACCTTGCAGAGGAGCACTAGAGCTCCCTGCCACCATACCCAAAGTCTGTAAAGTGGAGTAGGAAAGTACAGGACTTATACCTGAACTAGGCACCCCATATGAGAACGGAGGGCCTGTCGCACTTGGTGTAAAAGGGGTTGTGGCCGCCGCTAAAGATGGAATCAGACCACTGTGTGAATTAGTTGTGGTTGAGACCATGGTGACTTGGACTGACGATGGTGGGTTAGGAGATGAAATCTCTCCTGTGGTGACAACCATGGTGGGAATTGAAGAATTCCCAGAAGGAGTAACAACATTTGTTTCCATTGTTGTGTGCGACACTGTCTAGCACTTGTAAAATTGAATTGGTACAATGAAAGGTGCTAAGAAATTAGTGGTTGGGGTTTCAACCGGGCCAAGAGAGATTGCTTCAAGGTATAAAATGATCGATTCCTTTGGGGGTTGTTCGGGCACAATGGTTTGTAACCCGGTCGCTTCAAAAGACCCTTGTTGGTCTAGCTTTTGCCTTAATGGTGGCGGGGGTGGCTCCAGTGTAACTGGCGGCAGGCCAAGAAGCCTTTGTGACCGGAAAAGATCAAGATCCTCCACTGTGTGAGAATATCCAAGACACTCTAAGGTAGTCTAAACATTCAAAAGTAACATACACTAAAAAAAGTCACTAGAAGATAAGACAAGAAAACACTAAATTAATTGGAAGAATAGTTACAACAACCAACACTAGAGCAACTTACCAGTGCAAGTGCAACTCGAACACAGAAGCACCTTCCGAGTATATTCTACAAAGCGTGGCCTGATGTCTATCCTAGGTACCACGGTATGCCCCCACAGTCACCTGTGTATGTCCCTAAAAAGATTGGCAACTGGGTTGCTAGCGTGCAAACAGTCACGAGGCAGGTACAGTCGAAAGTTGGGTAGACCACAATAAGTAGGGTATCGAGCCCGAAACCTGTCAAGGGTATCGAGAGAAAATGGTCTGGAAGACAACTGAGAACCTCGAATGGATTTGAGACCCATGAAGTCCCGTGGCAAATGCAAACAATGGAATCCCAAAACAAGCCCTCTATATGTGTTCTCCACTACAATTGGTCTGGCTTTGGAGGGGTTATCTCTGCTACCTTTCCGCACACAACCTCATGTTTATCCCCTGTGTTAGAGGGGGGTCCCGGATAAATTTCACGACACTAGACTTAGACACTCCCTATCTCAGACTCCAATGTTTGATTTAAAATGGCCTTGAAGAGTTTCCTCTCCAACCTAATCCAAGGCCCTAGTCCTGAACTAGTCGGTGAACCCTACAAACATAAAAGTATAGTAGATTTTAAATTTAGAATTAATTTTATGGCTTTGTCTTATGTCAAGGGGTATGAAGGTGAAACTAATGATGTGTAAAATGCGAAAGCAAAAAATGAATGAAAAAGCTGGAAACAAAACTTTTACTGAATGCAAAATTTCAACAACTTTTCAAAAAATGATTTTTTTAACTTTCTAAGATTTTGGACAGCAAACTCAAAAGAATTTCACTCGACTACGAGCTACTTATGATCTAAGTGAAGTGCAAAAACTTATGAAATCAACGACTTTTCCCTGGCTAATAATGCAGAAACACACTTTTCAACCAACAAGAAAATGAAAAGAGGTTTTTTTTATTTATTTATTTAAATGCTAGTAAAGAAAGAAAGGAAAAATACTGACAAGCAAAAAACCAAGAAAAACAATTCTGGCCTAAATCGAGATCGCAAATAATCAGGTCAAAAATCACACACTAGCAATTTTAAAAACAATGACTCTCACACTTGTCTAAAAGCCTTAAAAATTCTTTTATTTTTATGACAACTTTTTAACTGAGAAAAAACAGGCTAAGGGTAAGATTAATCCTAAGCTACTGACTGCTCAAATAGAGATTCAAACACCTGAGAGGAATAATTCTTATCAAAGGAAAGGATGACTGCCTTACCCTAAAAAAAAAGTATCCTACACAAGCACGCGACTGTTACTCAAACAACATGTGTGTGAACACGCGCTGGATAGAGACAGAGGGCGTGTACATGCGGGCTGACCTTGTACAGGCCTTTTGTATATCTAAACTCTGAGAAAAAATGAAAACAGACAGACCAAACTAGGAAGAGACCATTGATATTGATAACCAAGATCCATTGAAGGCTTGGACACTCTTTCTAACAGAAAAACAAATAATGTAAGGAAAAAATGATAAAGCAAAAACACTCTGAGATAGGACTGCTAGCAAACAAGACTCGGACAAAATTCAAGAAAATCCCCTGAGAATGTGTGATTTTGACAGGGAAGAGGATAACTGCCTCTAAAGTTCTTTGAACTCTACACACTACTGCTACCTCTTCAGCTAGCATTCACACATGGGTTGTAAGAAAGTAGGGCACGGGCACACACGTGTATACCTTATACAGTCCACGTGTACCTTTGTGGGTCCCGACAAACACAGTCAAGCAAATCAGAGAAATATGGTATGGAAAACCAAACTCTCTGCTAGCTCAGACCTTACAGAAATTAGAAGAAAAACAGGCAAAAAAAACTAGTCTTTCAAACTACCCAAAAACTAAATAAAATTCCAGGAACCCTAGAGAGTTTCCCCAGTATGGTCCCCAATTCTATTGTTGGGAAAATATCCCTACGAACTAGTAAATAGAGTTCAGACTTTGCATGCAGATATGACCGAAGAGAAATTACTTTCTACCTTCATCCCTAGATTTAAATCCCCTTTTCTTAGTAAATGCATGGAAATATCAACCTACCTCATTCCCAACGTTTGATGTCCATCCTCTGTTGTGCTTGATTACTTGTTCGCAATACTCCTTCCAAAGATAACCAGCATCCAAGACAAGCAACAACTATGCATGCATACTACTTATATACTAATGGGTTAGAAATCCAAACATATACTAATCAAGCTATAAAAAGTTCATTAATTGGGACGGGAAAAGCATTTTCTTTATTACTTTGAATGAGTCAACTTACAAAAGTTGAGACCGGCCACTGCTCCTCGAACCTGATCTTGGGCTCCTCTTCTTCTATCCTCCAACTGCTTTGCTTTGAATCTCCTTTGGCATAAGGAAAGGCTAAAGGGTTGGGACAATGGGAATACGTAAATGGGCAGAGTTTCTTTGCTATATGTTTCCCCTTCCAAATGGGACCCCTACCCCTCCTTTTATAGGCTAGAAGGAGCTAGGTATTTAAATGAACCCTTGGCCATGCATGGCCAAGAGTTTTAGTTAAATCACCCATAGCTTTTGTGTTCCATTGACAACTTTCCTTTTTTCGTGCTTTTGTTGGTCCACGCGGGCTGTTTTGGGTCAGCCAGCATGTACACGCGTGCAATAATGGATTAGGGCGCGTGGACCTTTATAAAAGAGGATTGTCAAAGAGTTGTTCAGCAGTGTTTTGGCAAAGAAGGGGTATGAGTTGTCCTGATGCCAGGTAAGCATGTGTGGTGCAATTTAGGGTTATAACACCAGGGTGCACAATAGGAATACATATTCATGTGATTCTGAGATAGACTGAGGGTATGGATGACATAAAAAGTTGAGAGTTCTGAGGAATGGCTGACACAGGTTGATAAACATCCTTTGAATAAGAGCATGAGGTGTATGGAAGACTCTAGTAGCATAGACTCAATGATGAAACTTTGAGATGAAAGAGGCATCAATGAAACTCTCCATAGGGACTAGAAGAGTAACTAGTCGGAGGAGTAAACTCTATGTAATGATCTCAGCTTCCTAAGGTCATGCTAAACCCAAAATTATGATGACAAGTGGACTGAAAATTTTGTGTTGTATTCAAAGGTGACACGACTACTGCCAATATAAGATAATACTCCCTTCTCACTTGTATTTTTGTTGTTTTTTCATATTCAAATGAATGTTCTGATACAGAGAAGGAAATGAGTGTCGCAAGTAAGAAAAACTAGTTCCAGTAGTGGAACATACATAATCTCAATGTAAGGAGGCACATGTGGGAGATGGACACTCGGGGGAATGTTTCCTCCTAGGTATAGGGTGTCAAGTTGTGAAGGATATAAACAAGGCTCTGCTTGATTGAGGATGCAAAATTGTTGCGGTAAACGACTTATAACACAAAGCGAGAACCGACAATAGGCTCAATATTGTAGGCAAGGGCATGAGATGCAATCACAACTTAACACCAAAAAATGTCATCTTTATTAATCTTAGTCTACTTGGTTTGAAAAAGGGATAAACTTGCACCAAATTGACATCCTTTCAAATCCAATTTACAAGTGTGAAAGAGACAAGTTCACTCGACAATATTTTCTCTTTTTGGAAACGATTCAGAAAAGAGCTTAAATCAAACTTGTTTGGGAGTCCCCTAGGTATAGGTCAGCATGTCATGGGGGAGGCCAAGGCTCCCGTGCAATATTTCTGTGAAGGGTCATCATCTTACGAATAGCTAACACAAGCTTGGGAAAATCCAAATCTCTCCAAGTCGAGGAGGATAAAGTGCTAGCGGAGGTTACCTTCTCCATGATATATTGAATTATGTATCTTACTTGAAGGGACATATGAGGAGGCATTGGATATGCCACAAGACCATCCCAATAAAAGGGAACCTCTCCAGGACTTGGAGGGAGAGTACTCGGGGAGAGTAAAAATCTCTCTTGTTCAGAAGGTGCACTACTAGAAATGCTAATGACATGGTTGAAGGACACATCACCCTCCATAAGAAGAGTTGGATTGATCGGATATTGCATTGGTACAACCACTTCTTCAACCGTTGGTTGAATAAGATGCGTGGTAACAAATCTAGGGAATGCATCACCCTAAAAAATGGGAGTGTGTTCAGGTGATGATTGCATCGGCATGATCGTCATGTCAATCAAAGGAGGAACAGAGTGTGGGGAAACCATAGACGACTCATAACCCAAAGGACCCCCAGGTGAGAACCACGCTTTTGGTATCCTAGTAGTAGTAGGACACAAATGATTAAGGTGATATCCTTCATAAGTCCTGGAAAGGAACTTGGGATTACGTCTGGCATGTCTAGGCTTCTCAATCATATGAATGCCCCTAGCGTCATTTACAATGGCTGGAAAAATTCTCTCAGCGTGATTGGCAGATGTTGGAGGTTCATCTCCCACTTGATGTACTGAGGTTGGAGATGTAATGTCGACATGAATCATGGCGACTAGAGTGATGCCCTTGGCATGACTAGTAGCATTTGGTTGATGGTCTTCAACATGACTTGCAAAGGTTGTCGACCAATGTCCAACATGACTAGCAGCGGTTGGTGATGGAAATCTAGTATGACTGCCAATGACTGGACTAGCAGTGGTGGTGAGTTGTGGCATTTGAGACCAAGGTCCTGGGAAAGACTAGCTTTGAGACATTGCAGGCAAGGAAGGATCCTATTTTACACCCTGTCCCTATCCGGAAAGGTATTATCCTCCACCTAATTGATCCATAGAGGTTTGTATAGGCATCATCACTGAAGCAGATGTCTGCGAAGAGACAAAAGTATGATAAGGATTATTCAAGTGAGGATATATGTTTCCCTCATGTGAAGGGGTTTCGTAAATAGGGTAGCATGTACCATAAAATTGGTTCCCTCCATATGAAATACTAGAGGATATATGGGGCCCTTCCATGGAAAGAGTGTTCGTAGGAACTAGAATGGCATAAAAAGGATACACAGATGGGGTGTGATAAGTAGAATAACCACCCATTTGAGTACTGGCTCCTGAAAAAATATGGCTAGGACTGGATCCGTAAGAGGGGAGTTTCCAACCTCCCATAGTGAGAGTTGGTTGAGGGACATGACTTCTATCAAATGAAGATGTGGACAGCAGAGTCATCATGCCCCAAATCCAAAACTAGGATTCATATAAGTAGGCTAGGGAGAGGATGGAAAGGGTGAATGCATGTTTGGCATATCAATAGGAAAATTATTAGATACCTAAGGCATGGACTGAGCATCATAATTTTTCAAACCATTATGAAAAGCGGACGGATTCGTCCCCATGAAATGAGTGAACATCATGGAGGGGTAGCAATAAAGAAGGGAGCCACGAGAACTCCACTATCCATGACAAATCAAGGCACGATATAAAATATCAAAGGTCTACTAATAATCAAAGAGCACACCGAAAATAATCAAACAGCCAAAATGCACACAAACAGTATAAAGTGGATGAAAGGGACCTCCCTCTCTAAAGTAGGTATTCCTCACCCAAGAGGGGCCTGAGACTCCTCTACTAAATATCGGAGGTAACAGAATCAATTATAAGGGCCCTCATGGGATTAACAACCAATTAGTCAGATCCCCCCGGAGAGGTAATCCTCCATAAAGGTTGTGTGTTGTCCAACCCTTATCTGACCCAAGGTACCTAAAAGTAACCTATGTGGTACCTAAGTCAAGCAACTAATCAACCATGGTATAACCAATTTACAGGCGAGCAGTCGTAATTCAAGTCCACCATATGGGCAGAGTAACAAAGTCTGAAACCTTGAAAGCACCGCCTCTCATAGAGGTAAGGGCATTAGAAAGATCCCCATATACGAATAGATCCCCAGAAATATATCATATGCTAAGAAGGTATTGGGGGGATATCCCTTTAGCCAACCTCACGTGACCTTGTTCGTAACTCTGGTGTAGGCGAAGCCTCCGGATATTACCGATTATACAATGGATTTCTCCACTCCCTTAGTCATACACATATGTTGATTTAATATCCTTGGAGAAGTTTACTCACAAAATCCTATTCCAAGGCTCTAAATCCTAAGTTAGTTTGTGCACCCTAGAAAAATAAAATTATTACTAATCAATTTTAAATTATAGTGTTACTTTTAATGGCCTTGCTTACTCAAAAGGTGCGGTCATGAAACTAGTGATGTTATGACTCAACAAGTAAAATAAATGAATACGAATACAATTTAAAGTCCTAACTTCAATTTCCAATAAATGATATACTCTTCAAAATGTAATTCTCAATTCAGTTTTGCAATTCTAAATAAAATGCAATCTTTCCTTTACATGCACTAAGATTAATGATAAAGACTCAAAAGATCAAAATGCCAATCAATGTAAAATGCCTAATATTTTTGTATTTTCAATATAAGAGAATGAAAATGAAAAGATTGAACAACAACTTGATATAAACACTCTACTATGCGGAAACAGAGACAAACCAAGTAGGATATCAAGAAGCAAAACACCCAGCCCAAGATGCAAGGACAATCAAATGAAATAGAAGATGATAAATGCACCGCCCAAAAATTCAACCAAAGACAGACACTCACCAGTCACAATAGAGACCCAAGAAGACTCAGCAATAATCAAAACCTAATCAGCAACCAAGCAACAAAGGGTGATGTATGTGACTATTCAAGGGAAAAGTGTGTATGTACGCAATTGTCAAGCCAAAACTTTTGTATATGCGTCAAAACACAGCCAGGCTAAGGAGAAGGCTAAGAAACTCAGACTCAGAGTGAACAAAGGTTGTCAAGAAATCATACAACAAGAAACTTAATATAAACGAGAGAAATCTAAGGAGAAAAAATGCTCCAAACCCTAAAAAAGAAGATTATTTCCCCAGTATGGTCGCCAATTCTCTTACGAGGAAAATCTCTATATGGCTAGGGGTAAACCACAACATACTAAAATGACTCTAGAAATCAACTCTAATCTCAAGTATGCTATATAACAAATATTCCAACAAGACAAGATAAAATGCCTACCTCGTCCAGACGTTCGATGAAGTCCATTGTTGAGCACTTGACCCAAAGCAATATATCTGCAACTAGTCCTCAACAGCCAAGAAACACAATCATATGGTGACGATATATAATGTTATCACATTCAATAGCATAATCCATCAATATTCATAACAAATACTCCCATGGAATAACAATTCAAATAATTTCAAGATATTAATTGGATGAGAAAAGAGTATTTCTATTAATATGTAATCAACGGACGTGAATGAGTTACAAACTTTTGTGTCGGCACGGTTCGGAACCGAGAAACTAAGTTCCTTCCAGCTAGGCCTCCACCACTTCAATCCTCCACCAAAGGCAAGCTCATATAAGAGAGGCAATTAGGTTCTCAATCAAGAAGGGAAGATCTTAGGGGTTGAACAATGTGTTCAGACTTAAAGGACAAAGGGATGCAGACTCAATGTGAAGTGAATAATTTCTCTAGAGTAACTTTGCTCTCAAAGTTGAATTATTCTCCTATTTTCCATAGCTCGGATTTTTCCCATTTGTAGCCTTCAAGTGGAAATGAAGGGTCAAGTCAGAACGTTTGCATTATATGGAAGGACAAAGATCATATATCTCGTGACGTGACATGGAAACCTGACACTAGTTTTTTAATTTTGGGCACAAATCTCGATGTACGCAGGTTGTAGTGGTGCAACCTACCTATACACATGTTGTAATATAGGGAGGGCGTGTATATGTGGAAAAATCTTGTTTTTAGTTCTGATATTTGCAAAAAGGGACTTCATGTCTACATAGTGAAATGGAAAAAGGCACTCTGTGCAAGTTTTCCCAGGGTGAGGAAAATCTTGCTATAACAAAAGGTTGCAGCCACATCCATGGCCTCCACAGCCGACTTCTCCATGTAGCAGAAGCAAGTGGATAAGATCGTGGAAGAATACAAAGACATATTCTCATCACCTACTGGAGTACCTCTACACTGTCAGGTCAAGCATCACATTGATCTGACCCCCGGCGCATCACTACAAAATGAGCCAGTCTGTTGTTGCTCTCTGCTAGAAAATAAGGAGATCAAGTGTCAAATCCAAGAACTGCTCCAAAAGGGGCACATCCAACCCATCCCATCACCTTGTGGAAGCCTAGTTGTGTTGGTGCAGAATAAAGACAAGGCATGGTGACTCTGCATTGAATACCAAGCCCTAAACAAAATCACAGTCAAGAACCGGTACCCGATTCCCTGAATCGACGATCTCCTTGATCAACTCAAGGTGGTCAAATACTCCAGTAATATTGATCTGAATTTTGGCTACCATTAGGTCCCAATAGAACAGACAGATGTATGGAAAACTGCCTTCAAGTCAAAAGAAGGCCTTTTTGAATGGTTGTTCATGCCCTTTGGTTTGACGAATTCCCCAACAACTTTCATGAGGTTGATGGATTATATACTACATCCTTTCACTAATTATTTTGTGGTGGTGTATCTAGATGGCATCCTCATCTACAACAAGACTTGAGAAGAACACTTGTAGCATATTCAGTAGGTTATGCACACTCTGTGACAACACAAGCTATATGTCAACTTGGAAAAATGATCCTTCAGCATGGATGTTGTGCTACTTATATGTTTAGTATAATGCACTCATTAATTATCATTCCTAGATTTGTGATCAACAGAGTTACAAGAAACAAGTAAGAAAGGTAATTCTAATGTCATGAGTATAGAACTATTCTAGATTATGTATGCTGGAAACAAAGCAAACTAGCAAACTGAAACACACTTTGGTTGTCTTTCACAGAGAGTCTATCTACTCCATTATGGCACATGCAAGTATGATATGGATTTCTTTTGACAGATAAACTCTGTTATTTGACCCAGAAAACTAACTATGCAATCACACTTCTGAAAGGGAAATCACACATCAATCATCAAGACATAGCATGGGTAGTTCAATAGTCAATATACTGAGTATGTTGTGGTCCACAATGTGTTGTTGTGAACTTCACAAGTTCTCCTTCAAATATGTCTGACTACTACTACCAACATTAATGTCCATGAAACAAAATCAAATTCATAAAAATAGAAATAGAGCATATGCAAAACAGAGTGAGTAAAGATCTCTAAGAAATCATATAATCTAAATCCTAGTCTAAACTATACTACTATCATCTGAAAGAATTAAAGCTTCATCTAATCTAGCATTTACACTATTGAAATCAAATTCTAATACTAATCTACGAAGATCCTGACCTTTGTTGGGCGGTGGGCCCTTGCCACTTCAACAGGTCAACGACTGGAGTCTACAGTAAGCTTGCTTTCAACCCACACATTACTCTTACTCAAACTTCAAAACATAGAAT
>JZKD02S2036797.1:364802-383720 GCA_000966675.3 Picea glauca | reverse complement strand
CCCTTCGAAGTCAACCATATGATAAGCACCCTTCTTTAGAACCTCTTTTATGATGAAAGTTCTGAACCACATGGGTTTGAATTTTCCTACCCCCAGGGGGTCCTTATCTTGATCATAGACCAGGACAAGGTCACCTTCAGTGAAAATCCAAGGGCGAACGGACCTATCATAATAACACTTGACTTTACATTTGTGAGCCTCGTTGGCCAAGGTCGCATCACGACGCTGCTCATTGAGCTGTTCCAGGTATAATAACCGCTCTTCAAGTGGAGAAGTGTCTGGCAATAGTTGTACTGCCAACTCTAGAGATGGGATCTGACATTCGATAGGCAAGACTGCCTCTAGCCCGTAAACGAGTTGGAAAGGTGAGAAACCAATTGCAATATTAACAAACGTTCGGTAAGCCCATAATGTTGAGTATAACATCAAATGCCAATTTGACTTGGATGAGTTGATTGTTCGTTGTAGAATGGTCTTAAAAGTTTTTTTCACAGCTTCCACTTGACCATTTGCTTGGGGGTAGTAGGGTGACGAATGTTCCTGCCGTAACCCAATATTTGATGTTAACTCGGTCATCATCTGGTTTTGAAAGTGACTACCATGGTTAGTGATAATCTCCCTTGGGACGTCGAACCTTGTTATTATCTAGTTGAAAAAAAAGAGAGCTGCAGTCTCTCCATCATCTTTAAACGCTGGCATAGCTTCGATCCACTTCATGAAGTAGTCTACGGATACGATGATGTAATGATGCCCCCTTGTTGAAGGAGGGTTGCATGTAGTATAATCAATCCCCCACTTGGTGAAGGGACCAACTGTGATGACAGGAAACATGGGAGCGGGATGTGCCCTCATCTTCCGAGAGAAGATTTGGCACGGGTGGCACTTATTGACCGATTCGATACAATATTTGATAAGTTTCGGCCAGAAGTAACCTGCTCATAGAATATTTTGGGTTGTTTCCAACCCATAAAAATGACCTCCACAGGCTCCGGTATGGCAATTGTTAAGAATGATAACAGCTTCTTCATGAGTGAGACATCGGCGCAGGATGCAGTCTACACCTCTCTGATACAATGTATCATCGAATATGAGATAATTCTTAGCCTAATGGCGTATGCGTCGACGCTCATCATGAGAAGTAGTGGTGGGGCACTTCAAATTTTGGAGATAGATAAGTATATCTTTGTACCAAGGATCCAAAGAGGTGATCAAAAACATATCTCCTCTGATAGGCGACTCTTCGGGCACAAGATCACCCGAGTCAACCGAAAGTTTCGAAATAAGTTCTGCAAAGACCAATGACTTTTTGGATTTTGCTGAAATGAAATATAAGTCAAAATACTGGAGGACGACTATCCATCTACTGATCTTTTCGCCTATTACCCATCGTGTCAACATGTACTAAAATGGATTCATGGTAGAAATAACGGTGGTCTTGCGAAACAGAACATAATGACGGAACCGTTGAACAGCATGGACTACTGCCAATGCAAGTTTTTCGATATGAGAATAATTGAGTTCCAGTCCTACGAGGCCTCAACTCAGGTAATAGATGACATATTCTGAGAACAAGTCATCTTCCTGAACTAAGACCATGCCAATGGTTAACTCTGCTACAGCCAGATATAATAAGAAATCCTTGTTATAGTTAGGTGATCGGAGTAGAGGGGTGGTTGTGAGGGCATGTTTCAACGCCGTGAAAGAGCGTTGAGTGGCATCATCCCAATAAAAAGGAATGCCTTTCTTCAGTAAGCACATAAATCCCTTGGTGATCTTGGCATAGTTAGCGATGAAGCGTCTTAAAAAATTTGCCTTGCCCTATAGACTCTGAAGTTGAAGGATTGTGCGTGGGGGGGGCAACTGAATTATTACCTCAACCTTGAGAGGATCGACCATGATCCCTATTGCTGACACTATGAAACCTAAAAAACGTCCTGATGTTACGCAAAAGCTGCATTTGTTTGGATTCAAGCGAATCCGAAAGTAGCGACAACGCTCAAAGATAAGTCGGAGGTGTGTGGGATGATCCGTTCGCTTGCAAGATCGAGATGCTAAATCATATAAATAGGCCTCGAATATATGCTTGAGGTCATGGAAAGGAAAAGACATGGCCCGCTGAAAGGTGGCTCCAACATTTTTTAGACCAAAAGGCATCTTTTGATACACAAATGTACCCCATGGACAGATGAATGTTGTTTTGTGTTGGTCTTCGGGTTTGATTCGTATTTGGTTATATCCCAAAAAACCGTCCATGAAAGAGAAGGCCTCGCAACCCGCACATTCATCAATTATCTGGTCGATGAATGGTGTGGGAAAATTATCTTTGGGATAGGCCTTGTTCAAATCACGAAAGTCTGTACATACACGAATTGTGCCTTGTTTTTTATTGACCGGCACGGGGTTTGAAACCCATTGGGTCAAATGGATAGGATAGATAAAATTGGCTTTTAGCAGTTTCTCAACCTCAACCTTAATGGTTGCTGCTTTCTTGGGGTTAACTAGATGAATATTTTTTTGGACAGGCTTGGCATCTAGATAAGTTGTGATTTCATGTTCAACTATTTTTGGATCGATGCCTGGCATTTCCTCGTAAGACCAGGCAAAAATGTCTTGAAATTATTTAAAAAGATCTGTGTAGATTTGAATCTCTCCGGGGGACCAATCAGCTCCAACGAAAAAATTCTCCATGATGCCAAGGTTTTGGGAGATATTGATCGATAAGGTTTCATCGATAGTTTCCATATTACCCTCAGCATAGACCTCGTGTGTAGCTAAGGGATTAATAGGACAAGACCTATCTCCTGTCATAGTCAAGGTGAATTCTCCAGCTTCGATTCTGCTTAACTTCAGGAGGAAGTATGATCTGTGATGAAGATCCTCCCAGGGTTTGTTCAGACTATTCATTGCTTCAATTATAGCTTCATCAGAGGGAAAGACTAAGTCTAATGAATCGGTGTCAACGAGAGAACCCTGAGCCCAAATAGGCTCTAGAAGTGGATCAAACTCTTATGCAGGAGTTGGATCAGTGTTGGCTAAATCTTTCTGGACTAAAGAGTTCGCTACTTCAGCTATGGACAAGGGTATGGACATGCCCGGGTGCCCTGTCCCATCCATCATGACCGATGGGGAAGGAAGTATCCACGGATCGTCGAAGTAAGTCGTGCGGAACGACAAAACTTGAAAAATCTCAACCTTATGGTGATTGGATATAAACTTGATATCGCCTTGAGGGGGCGGGTAATTGAAGATACCCATCAAAGATGAGCACAAACCAACCCCTACGTTGACCATGCCTGGTTGAGGATTATCAATCATCAGGACTGTGGATGCCCCAATGAAGGGTCAAGTCTGGAGAAAGATAATTGATCGATGGTCACTATCCAACCCTCATGTGGAAACAACAAGACCTGGAAAACTGTAGCAACCATATCATGCATGGCATAAGTCCAACTCCTCCCTAACAAGAGGTTATAGTTGAGGGGCACGTCAACTACTTCTACCTCGACACACATGGTCTTCCCTCCTAACTGCACGAGGAAAGAGGGAATGATACCATGTGGTCAGAACGAATGACCATCGAAAGTAGTGAGGAGAGTAGATGACAGAGACAAAACGGGCTGGCCAATGGCCTTCCAACATGCCAACGACATAACGCATGTTGAGGTGCCCTCATTAGCCACTGTGCGGAAGATATTCCAAGTAATTTTTTTTGTGGGATAAGCCACTACTATCTGAAACGCTACATGGTAAGGCAGACGAGGTATTAAGTTCGTTGTATCCAACATGATTCTACACGGATTACAAGTCTCGGTAGATCCTAAAGCGGTTAACAAGGATTTCCTATGGGAAGGGTAGCTTTGGAGGACCTCCAAAGAGGACATCACACAAGGGGTTTGTGATAAATCTTCCACCACAGAATAGTTCTGGGTGGCCCTTGCGTTTGGGTTGTGAGAAAATTTTTTGAACATGCCTTTGGGGATGCATGTCATTGTTTCACCCAACATCTTCTCAATCTGTAGAGGAAGAGATGGGAGTTTGGATTCTTTTCCCTTCTCAGAAGTGCTTGGTTTACTATAGTCATGCGCTCTAGTCGATATAAAAGCATCACCCTTCACCATATATACATTCGCAGATGTGGGGTTCTTCGAAGATGGAGAGGGTCCTTGGCTGCCACCTTTCATGCTTGCAAAGGCTTGGGTTAGATTTTCCCCATGTTGAAATGGATTAGTTAACACAGCAGGTTGTTGCTGCGTCACAAACTTTTGGGCTTCTGCAAGCCGAGGACATAGATGGGTCGGGTGGTCTTCCATGCACAAGTTGCATGGATACCTCGCCTTTTGTTTCTCAGTGTTGTCCCCACAAGCATTATCGGTAGGTTTTTTATCCCCCTTACCCTTCTTTCGTTGTTTTTTCTTTCCTTCAGGCTGCTGGGTGGCCTTTGGATTAGCTGATTGCACTGTGTGTACATCCGACGTTTTGGTAGGGGGAGAAGCCAAAGCAGTAGTTTGGTTGGCCATTGTGTGTTGTATAGACAACTGCTACAATTGCTTCGTCAATTGCTCAGCGAGCTTTTTTTGTGCTGAACCAACAATACCATCAGCATGTGGTCCAACTCTCTATCTGGTTTTATCAAGTATTGAGTGTGGCGCATCTCGCAAGATCTCGTATAATAAACGGGACTGAGAATAGATTATCTCAAGTGTTTAAGCTCTCATGATGGTGTCTTCTTCAGAAAATACTCCCAACTTCGAGACGTCTTTGGATAACTGTGGGACCAAAGACTTAAGGAACCACTCGAGCAGAAATGTTGGTGGAACTGGTACCTTAATTAAACTCTTTTGGTGTCTCCATTCTCGGATGTGATCAGAGATATGATCCTCTTTTGTTTGTGAGAAATTGGCCAGCAATTCGGTGCCAGCGTCGTATCTCACAAGTAACTGGAAATGGTTTAGGAAATCCCTCACCAGTTCGCCGAAGGAAGAGTATCTTGAGTGATCAAGATCAATGTACCATTTCGCGGCACTCCTAATGAGAGTATGTTGAAATAATTGCAACTGCACGGAGTCGTCTTTCAACGAGTTAGATGAGCACCAAAGATGGAAGGTAGTCACATGATCTCCTAGATCTTCGTTAGGCTAGGCTTCGAACTTTGGGATGTCCAAAGGAAACTTTGTCAGCATAGAAGGACAACACGGATCGTGACAGATAGGGTCATTCAACAACCGTGTCAAGCCTGGCAAATGTAAGGTCGCCAAGAAGGGTAGTTTGGGTTGTTGGTGATAACCTGGGAAAAAGGGGCCTGGAGTTTGACTGGCACCAGGTTTCCGGGAAAAGTTCGGTTGTTGGCCAGGGTTTTGCTAAAAACTATGGCCATGGACAGCGTATGGATTTTTCGTGTGAGGAGACATCATCGGCTGATTTCCAAAATAGGACATAGATGGTTGGGCATGCATTACATTCGAAGGACTTTGGGAAGGGTTGCCCCATGTCGGTCCCGTGGGGATAGGCATAGTACTTTGTCTGAGGTTCCATTGATTGTGAAAAGAATTACCCCAGATTGGCATTCCTGATGAGGGAACGGATCCCTGCCAAGAATTGCAAGGCCCCGATGCAGAAGAAGTTCATGGGTGTGCCCCCTGTGCAAGAATAGTACCCTGCATAGGAATAGGTTGTCCAAAATCGGGATTGCCCCTAGTCGGGAAAGCAGTGGACGAGAAAGCGTTGTTACCAAACATACCAAACAAATAAAATGGTGTCAAACCTACTAGCATATTATGCGAAGGTGCTCCTTGACTCCCTACTCCAAATAAACTATGGTGCGCAGGCGGCCTAGTGGAAGGCTGGTGAGTGCCACCGAGCGAAGGGGACGAAGGAGGGATATGAACTCCTCCGTAATGGAAAGAATTAAAGGAAGAAGAAGTGCCCCCCATGTGGCATTACAGAGGATTGTTAGAGCTCCTTGCCCCCAGACCTGAAGTTTGTGAAGTGGAGTAGGAAAGTACAGGACTTGTACCTGAACTAAGCATCCTGTATGAGAACGGAGGGCCTGTCGCACTTGGTTGGAAAGGGATTGTGGTCGCCACCAGAAATGGGATCAGACCACTATGCGATGTAGAGGCGGTCGAGACCATGGTGTCTCAGACCAGTGATGGTGGGTTAGGAGATGGAAACTCTCCTGTGGTGACAACCGTAGTGGGAATTGAAGAATTCCCAGAAGGAGTAACAACATTTGTTTCCATTGTTGCATGTGACACTATCTGGCACTCGTAAGGATGAACCAGTACGATGTTGGGTGCCAAAATATCAATGGTGGAGGTTTCAACTAGACCAAAATATTTTTCTCTAAGGTCTAAAATGGTCGATTCCTCTGGATGTTGGTCAGGCACAATTTCTTATGACCCGATCGCTTGAAAAGACCCTTGTTGGTCTAGTTTTCGCCTTAGTGGTGGCGAGGGTGGATCCAGTGTAAATGGTGGTAGGGCAAGAAGCCTTCGTGACTGGCGGAGCTCATGATCCTCCACTATGTGAGAAAATCAAAGACACTCTAGGGCGTTCTAGTCATTCAAAAACAACACACACTAAAAAAGTCCCTATAAGATAAGACAGGAAAACACTAAATTAATTGGAAGAACAGTTACAACAACAAACACTAGAGAAACTTACCGGTGCAAGTGCAACTCGAACATGGAAGAACCCTCTGGGTATACTCTGTAAAGCATGGCCCAATGTATATCTTAGGTACCGCGGTATACCCCCACATTCACATGTGTATGTCCCTAAAAAATATAGGCAACTAGGTTGCCAACGCGTGAACAATCACAAGGCTGTTACAGTCGAAAATCGGGTAGACCACAATGAGTAGGGTATCAAGCCCAAAACCTGTCAAGGGTATTGAGAGAAAGTGGTATGGAAGACAAATGAGGACCTTGAACAAATTCGAGACCCACGAAGCTCTATGGAAAATTCAATCGACGGAATCCCAAGACAAGCCCTCTATATGTGTTCTCCACTACGATTGGTCCAGCTTTGGAGGGGTTATCTCCACTACCTTTCCGCATGCGACCTCGTGTTTATCCCCTATGCTAGAGGGGGGTCCTGGATAACTTTCATGATACTAGACTTGGACACTCCCTAACACAGACTCCAATGTTTGATTGAAGAGTTTCCTCTCTAACCTAATCCAAGGCCCTAATCCTGTACTAGTTGGTTAACCCTACAAACATAAAAGTCTAATGAATTTTAGATTTAGCGTTAATTTTATGGTTTGTCTTATGTCAAAGGGTGTGAAAATGAAACTAGTGATGTTTGAAAGACGAAAGTAAAAAAGAAACAGAAAGCTGGAAACAAAAACCTTCACTTAACACAAATTTTAAACAACTTTTTAAATTTTAAAAATTTTTCTAATATCTTTGAACAGCAAACTCAAAGTAGGATTTCACTCGACTACGAGCTACTTACGATCTAAGTAAACTGCTAAGAACTTATGAAAGCAAAGACTTTTCCTTGGTTACTAATGCCAAACAACACTTTTCAATCAATCAAAGACATAAAAGATTGTTATTTTTTTTTTTTATTTGAATGCTCACAAAGCAAAAAGGAAAAATATCAACAAGTCGAAACCAAGAAAAACTTCTGGCCTAAGCGTAGCTCGCAAAGAATCTATTTAAAAATCACACACTAGTAACTTAAAAATGGACTCTCACACTTGTCTAAAAACCCTTCAAAAGAAAATTTTCATGAAAACTTCTAAATGAAAAAGAAAGTTATGGCTGAGATCAAACCTAAGCTATTGAATGCTATGACAGAGACTCAAAAAAACCTGAGAGGTATGACTCTTGTCAAGGGAAAGGATGACTGCCTCACCTTCAACAAAAACTATCATCCACAAGCACACTGATGATAGTTCCATAGAAAGCGTGTGCACGCGATTTGTGTAGAGTTAGAGGGCATGTACACGCATGTTGGCCTTATACAGGCCATGTGTATCTCTGAAACTCTGATACAAATAAAAGACAACAATCTAAACTAAGCAGATACCACTGATACTAAGAATCAGGATCTCTTGAAGGTTCAAACACTTTCTTTAACAACAAAAAGAAAACAATGGAAGGAAAAAATTCGTAGAACGAAACAATCTAAGGTGAAACCTAAGCTATAGACTGCAAACAACAAAGACTAGAAAGAGTTCCAGAAAACCCCTGAGAATGACTAATTCTGACAGGGAAGAGGATGACTATCTCAAAAAAATTCTGAAATCATACACGCTATTGTTACTTCTTCACCTAGCGTTCACACGCGGGATGTAAGAATGTAGGGCATGGGTACACACGTGCAGACCTTATACAGGACACGTGTACCTCTGTGGGTCTCGGAAAAAAAATTGCAGTCCAACAAAGAAATAGAGATGACTGGTATGGAAGACAAGAATCTATGTTAGCTCAGACTTTGCAGAAACTTCAAAAACAGGAAAGAAAACCAGTTTTTTTTTTTTTAAATACCCAAAAATATTCCTAGGAACCCTAGAGACGTCCCCAGTATGGTCGCCAATTCTGTTGTGGTGGGAAATCCCCCTACGAACTAGAATTTAGGGTTATATCATGCATTCATATGAGATCGAAAGAATCCCACTTTCTACCGTCATCCCAGACCTAATCCCCATTTTTTTTAAGCAAATACATGGTTAAACGAACATACCTTGTTTCGGGCATTTGATGTCGATCCTTCTTCACGCTTGATCGCTTGTTGGCAACTCTCCTCCCAAGGATGACCTGCATACAAAACAAGCAACAAACAATACATGCATTTTACCTACAGATTAATGGGTTAGAGATTCAAATATATATTCAATAAACTATGAAGAACTCATAGTGGGACGGGAAAAGCATTTCTTTATTAATTTTAATGAATCAACATACAATGTCGAGACCGACCACCGCTCCGCGAACCTAATCTTGGGCTCCTCTTCAACTGTCCTCCAAATTCTTTCCTCTGTATCTCTTCTTGCACAAGGATGGCTAAAGGGTTGGGACAATGGGAATGTGCAATTGGGTAGAGTTTCTTTACTATTATTCTCCTCTTCCAAATGGGACCCCTAACCATTCTTTTATAGGCTAGAAGAAGCTAGGTATTTGGACAGACCCTCGGCCATGCATGGCTGGAAGGTTTAGTTAACTTACCCAAAGCTGTGTGTTTCATCGGCAACTTTCCTTTTTTCGTTCTTTTGTAGGTACACGCGGGTTGTTTTGGGTCAACTAGTATGTACATGCGTGCAGTAATGGAGTAGGGCACATGGGCCTTTATAAAAGAGGTTTTTAAGAAGAGTTGTTCAGCAGTGCTTTGGAAAAAAAGGAATCTGAGATGGCCTGATGCCAAGTAAGCATGTCTGCTGTAAATTAAGGTTTTAACAATATAAGTGGCCACCCACCTTTTCCAACTAGCTCAAAATAGTTTTCTGGCAATTTTGGCAATTTACTATTTTTAGCAGTTTTTAACTTCTGGGGCTAGTTTGAGGGCCTAAATTATTGGGTAGGTGTTATATTCTTTACATGTGTGTGTGTGGGTGCATCAGATATGAAAATTGCATCTGATGATCCCTCTAGTAGTGCTCTTTGTTTCATGTGCGTCGAGTGCTTTCCTAGGGGGGGTCCCAGGGGGGGCAAGTATGCCCCCCTTGGATACACGCAGCATTCGGCAATGAGCAGTAGCCCGGGGCAGCGCCCTGAAATTTGTTTTTGGGCGGTTTTTACTATATTTAGCGGATTTTGCTATTTTTAGCGGTTTTGAAAATTAATCCCAAATTAAGGGATTAGGGTTTTGGTATCAATGGAATACCTAAAAACATTGTATATATATTGTATGGTGAATGGTGAAATTTGATATACTGAATATAAGAAAGGTTTTCCCAGTTGAGGGTTTCCGGTATAAATCTCTGTGTACTATGTGAATGAGCCATTGATTAAATTTGGTTTTTCTTAAGAATCTATATGCATTGCTTTACTTCACAGGTTTAAAACTTACATAAATAACATTGTAACTTCCCCCAAAATAAATTATTTTTAAATATGAAATTGCTTAGGGAATTATTTCCGTTTTTGGTAAATTTGAAATTGGAAAATTATTGTCATTTATGGAAATTCCGAATTTCGAATTTAGTTAATTGTAATTGATGATTATGACTGTTGGGAAGAGCTCTGATTTGACCCAACTAACTATTTGACTATGACACTAGTATGAAACAAAATATTTTATATATATTGTTGATGGACAAATGGAACAACCAGGTTAAAATCAGCTAACCATGACTCCATGAGTGGGGAACATGTTGGAACTGCCTCAAGTTTGAATGTTACAAGTGGAAAATCAGGTATTTGGCCATTGGCAACCCCTGAAAATCAGGGATTTGGAAAGATGCAAAAAATCCCAAGGGGAAAAAAACCTAGGCACAATTTCTTTTGGATATATAGCATATGAGAGGAGGCAGGACGTTGCCTAGTATGCTGGGGAAAATAATTATCTCTTGCTATTATGAACATTGTTTTCTGTCTGTGAGGCAAGGAGAAGTTGTTGAAACTGAAGGACAATTTCTGAGGAGGAGTTATGTAGTTCACCCTCATGGATTCATGGTTAGGATAGGGGGTGAACGGAGCAAGTAGCATTGGTTGTTCTGTTCTAAGGTTGGGAGGAACATGGTGGTTCCATTTGTTGTTCAGCAAACTTGCTCAGATGTGTTCATCTAATCTTTCTATGGTCATATGTTTCTTGATTTAAATGGTTGATAGCATTACATCTATACAGTTATGGGTGACTTATTTCTGTTGACTAACCCTCTAAACATAAGTTGTTTTGATTTAATGACTGAAAGAGTATATCTATTTTAATTATCTATGATTTATTTCTATATCTACCAAATCCTTGTTGAATTGTTTTATTGGATTATTGGTTGGTAGAATGAAGTGAATCATAGGACAAGTCTTTACTGTGTGAATTTATTTATTAAATAGAGTTAAGAAAAATTGTTGTGTGTGTTAGCTATTGATAAATGTATGAAAGCTTTCTTATTCATGTGATGCACTCTCCAAACTGCAACAGGAAAACAAATATTAGTTTCGATCTGTGGTTGTTATTAGAAATATTGTGGTACAAGTATGAATCTAGGGTTAAGGATAAGTATGCATAAAGAATCATTACAGACTTTTTTCCACGTTGAATGAACATAAGTGTAAAACTACAGGAAATTTTATGTATGCATTTAAAGGTTTGTATTCAACCTATATAGAACAATAGTTTATGATGATAACCAAAATGTGTACCATATATATATATATATATATATATATATATTATGGAAGGAAAATAAATAAAGGAGGTAGACATATATATAGCTATGGTTGTATAACTATGGACACTGGACTGAAAAAAGTATCCAATATATTCACGCACAGAAGACCTGGGGTCGTCTTATTGAATTACATGAGATTCGAGTACTTTTATATCATACAGTCTACATAAAAGACACAGAAAATTATGGATCCTTTGCTTTCAATAAACCCAGAAGTAAATTCCAATACATATCTTCATAGTTGTTGAAATCGAAATAAAAGCAATTTTTTTTCTTGGGGTTTCTCCCTTGTTCAAACTGTTCAAAATTTGTTACTTTCCCTGAAAGTTTTAAATTACAAGTAACCAGGTTGTCTAGGGAATCCTGGTGCAAAAGCTATTATAATGATAGTGCCTTAATCTAGAACTCTGTACCGATATGATTTGAAGCTGAAAACTTAAATTTAGCACTGTGAGTCAGAAATCGAATACCTTTCGAGTGAGGCGAATTAGTAGATCTGTTTGAGTAGAATGTTTAAGACCTGCAAAAAGGAAAGAGTGAGAATTAACAAAATAGTAATAAATGATAATTAACCAAAATAAATTCATTAAGTGAATAAATTGATACTTAGCTTAACATTGGCATAGAAGCAGTCCACACTGTCTTTGAGCAATGATCTGTACGCAACTCGAAGGGGAGGAGTGGACCCTGGAATAGATGTTGGGTACCCTCACAAAAGACAAGGGCCCCACCATTATCGATGAAATCTATGTATAATATTCTCATAAATACAAAGTGTGTTTGACGAATCATCACAGAAATAAGAAGTTGGTACAGGTCACAAACTATAAAAATATTAAGAGACTTTATGAACTAAGAAATTTAAATGTTAAACATATCAAAAGTGTGTATATAAAACTACGTATCCAAATAGTTGTATAGTGTAGCTTTACTTACGCAGACATAAACCCCAGGTGATAGATCTAGATTGTATTTACCTAGTACATGGTATGGGAGCCTACAAAAGGGTAAAATCATTTATCGGATATGCAAAGGAAAGTGTAGGTGTCGATTCTTATTTTTTTACTGAGAGTTACTCAGAATGCAAGGGCTATATAAGAAGGAATATCGTAGGCTTAACTATGATTTCTTACTGTGAGTAAGTGATCCTGGATTACACAAAGGAATATAATTACGTTACATGCTTATAGATGAGTTAGGACATAAACCTTACCATCTGAAACATTAATAGTGTACCAGAAAGGTCTCGGCCTTAAGTCTCGATATGGTCTGGAGGAATTTACAATTTATCTAATTTTACGTAGAGAACTCAGAACGAAATACCCAAGAACAAGGGTTTGGATATTGATATTATAGGTGAGAATATCATGTTATACCTTTTCAAATAGAATTATAATATAAAGATCTGAAAGTTAAAATACGTCTACCTTTATTGATATGTACCCAGGATACTACGGAAGGTCAAGTATTGAACTCAGAAATAAACTGCCTATGGCATTATGTTTTACCCACAGCTTCTTCATCACAAGAAGAGGGATTTTTGTATTCCAAACCATCACCATGTAGAACTTGAAGATTAAACATAAACAAAAAATTTGTTGTTAAATCCACACTGTAAATGACAAAGGGAGATTATATAGACAAAGATTTACGAAACACCCCCTTAAATCTTCAGCAAGATAGCATGGAAGGTGACCTTTTTCAACTACGTTTAGGGTTTTCATAGAGTACCTCTGTAAAGATTCACTTGGAGTATTTTTATTTAATCCATTGCTAGACAGAGATAAGAGATTCTAGGACTGATGCTCATGAGGTAGCATAAATACTTCGTCCCTTTTCCACAGTCAAAAGAAAATAGGATTTTTATGGGGAAATGTAACTAATAATGATTGTTCTATAGTAAGAATGCTAAACGGAACATGGAAGTTTCAGACCAGTGTATAAACTGGGAAAAATACCACGAGAAAGAGGTAACAAACTTTGCTAAAACACCAATCGTTCCAAACAAGTTTAACCTCAAAAGTTCAGAAAAATATAAGGAAGAAAGGGTTGAAATTACCTTACATAGAGAGTATTTGATGGGTCTCATCCAGGATCGAAAGTCATATCTCCATGTTTCCAAATGCACACAGAATGAAGCCACAGAGGAAATGTGTGGGGAACAAACGCCCATATAGCAGAGGAGGGATTTCCACATAAACTTAGGGTTACACTGACGGAATAAGTCTCGCACTTGTTACAACAGGGAGGAATGGTGTGATAATAATGTAGGGTAAACTATCCATGTGAACGATCAGACATGGCAAGCCGACATTGGGCGCGACTGCCCAAGTGCCCAGTATGACACCGGCCTTGTTTAAATGACAACTCTAGTGGTAAATGCATTTTAAGGACCATATTTAACTTTGCATTTATATCATTGTTAGTGCATATCCTTATCACCAAGTTGGGTGAATTGCGCGAGGAATGGTTGATTTATTAGGGTTGATTTAAGTGTTCCGCGAGGCTAAGTGCCACCCCCCTTAAACGTTGAACCTTACATGCAAGAACAACCCTTTTTGTTACATCTAGTATGTACTGAGTCTGTGTAACTTCTATAATTAAAGTAACGAGAAACCGACAAACATGACCAATGTGTAAGTATTAACTTGAATGCGCATACAGTAAGGGAAAAGTTGGTATAAGTAGATACGTATACACTCTAATATATGTGTCTATCATTATTTATTTCAGGCAGATATATGATAACTTATATATTATAAATTCAAGAAAAATTTGTTGCCTAGTATGGCTATAGATATAGAGACTGTATATTTATTTGCATAGACATAGGGTAAGGGTTGTCTGTCTCAACTACAACTCCAACTCAACTCGACACATGGGTGATAAGAGTTTGTTAAGGGAACTTATGGTATGGGACTAGTTACGTTAAGTTTTAAAGGTATTCACATGTTGGATATAGTGGAAGGTGTTAAGGCCTGTATAAAAGATAAATTTTTTAACAAGTACCTTTTCCTTTACAAAGGAAGAAGCCTGTTAGGATAGAATTACTATGGACTTCTAGTAGAAACAATCAGATTGCACTTCTTCCATGAGTAGTTTTAAACTCTAGTCTGTTAGAACAAATTGTTATGACAGGTACCAGATTAGTTTAATAAGTGGAAACTTCATGAGGAGGTTAGCTACCTTGTTATTAGTCACTTGTAACTACGAATAAGTAGGCCTCATATTCTGATGGCAATGATTACAGTTTTTATACGATTAAGTATAGCTGAGTAAAGAAGTATTAATTCACCTATCAATTTTTTATTTATTTTGAAATGGTCCGCTGACCTCCTTATCCCTGCCAACCCTACAAATATGTCTAACCTTGACAGCCCAAAGGACACTCAAAAAGAACAGAACATACCCAGAACAAAGAAGATTGAAGAGGTCCATGATTTAAGCAGCGCCTCAGGAAATACTACTTCAGTGTCACATGATCGAGGGGGTGATGATGAAGTAGAAATTGAACATAATTCAAGTGAAGTAACACCACCCAGAGAAGAGGTTGATCCCTTGAATAAAAGGAAGGTTTCTTCCCCAAAACCTTCTTCCCAGAAGAAATCGAAAGCCTCCATGAACAATATGCAGATTGTCCTCACCTCTGATGATTTTGACTTCATCATAGCATCCTTGAACAATGCTTCACTAGAAATAGTAGAGAAACAAGAATCCAAGAAGGAATAAATGTATGATAGAATTGAAGTTGAACTCTGAGGGGTACATCAGGCCCTTCAGTCCAATTGCACAGTCTCTATTGTGCCCCTGCCATCGAGAGAACCAGAGTTGGGAGAAGAGCCATCCCAACTCCACTGACTAGCTGATACAGTAGAAGCTCACCTTTGACGGGGACAAGAAGAAACATAAAAATCCACCCAGGCCTTGAAGCAAGTGCAAGGCATACTTTTATAACAATTCAGCACTGTAGAATGGGAAAATATTTCTCTCCAAGCAAATTTCGACGAAGAAAAATCACAGATGCAACAAGGAAAAGAACAGTTGCTCGCGTAGCAACTTGAAGTGAAAGAAGTGGTCAGTAGAGTGCTTCTCTCTATGACAGTATTAGAAATAAAGGTAGAGGACTGAGTCACACATCAAGTAGAGAAACTCTCAGAATCTATCCAGCATCTACAACAACACATAGAAGACTTAGAGCTCCGCACAGTGCCCAAGACTCCGTAGGATGTAAGAGATCAAAGAGAAGCAACCGCCTGGAGCGCAGTTGAAAGGATAAAGGCCCTTGCCATGGAATGCATGCAGTTGAGTAATCTCAGTGCCCAGACGTATGAGAAACTCATCGAGAACCCATAATTGCAGGCACTAGAGTCACAACTCCTAGAAGCAAAGCAACAATCAGAGACAATAGAGGTGCATTTGAAGCCCCTACCAGCTATGGAAAGAATGAAGTGATCCCAAGAGAAATGCACCGCCCAGCAGCAGATCCACACTATCCAGAGTATATTTATGGAAGTAACTCAGAGGCTCCAACCTATACAAGATAAGGCTTACCAACTGTTCACACAAGTCGAAGGCCGAGGAGAAAAACTGGAGCAGGTTGTCAGTGCAACTAAACAATGCCTAGAGGGACCTATCAATGACACATTCATCCAAGAGTTCGTTGAACAGGAGGCCATGGCACATAAACAAGTCCAAGTAGCTCAAGCCAAGCTCAAGTATTTTGAAGCAGAACTACCTAGACCAGAGTGACTTGGGACGAGTCACAAGTGAGTGTTGGGGGCATGTTGGCCCTTGACCAAGTTTTGGGAGATCCTTGGTCATGTTGACCTATTTTTGGGACTTTGACAGGTTGTCGACGAAGGAGTGCAAGATGAAGCAGAGATCGTGGGATATCAACCCCCATTTTTAGGTATTTTTGGGTTTTGTGATTATGTAATGAGTATGGGAATGTCGACCCATGGGTTTATCCATGCTTAGACCCACTTTTGTAATATATATATATATATAGAAGACTAGGCGATGTAATAAGTGTGGTGGTGAGTAGTGCTAAGTGCTAGAGATATGATCTGTTTGATCAAGGGATTTTAAGAGTGCTAAGTGATAAGTACTTGCTTGGTGTGAGACTTGTAGAGCTACGGGCAAATCATTGTAAGAAGGTTTGGTGTTGTTCCCTAGCTTGAAGAAGGAGGATCTGGCGGAGTGCGCGCAGATATCCTGTCTTCTGAGGAGTAGGATTTTGGTGATATGTTCCTATAAGAAGCTTGACCAAGATAATAAATAACAAGATTGTGTGTACATAGCCCCATGGTGGGGGTGAACTATGTACATGTTGTGTTATGCTATGTGCGATGTGTTGATATGTTTATGTCTTTACTTGCTAAGTGATATAGATAGATAGATCTGTTTATGCTTTATGCTAACGATGTATATGGATTTTAGGTCTAACCTATGTGAACTTTCTTAGTGCTTAAATCTGCTAGATCTAATCTATCTCTTTATGCTAAGTGCTTAGATACGTTAGATCTGAATGAATTTTGCGATGCTCTATTTTATGTACGGAGTATATACTACATTGAATGTTGATGACTGTAGATTGCTAAGTGCTCTGTTAAGTATTAGAATCACATATCTATGTCCCAGCTAAGGTTGCAGACACTAGAGTCCTGCAACCACCCCTTCCTCTACCTCAGGTGAGAATTCATCTGCTTCGCAAGTGTTACCGAAAGGGCCGGTAGTTATGGTTTTGTTGGTGCATTGTTGTAGCATTGAACCCTGAGTCTACCCTTGTGCCAACACTCATGACAGACAGAAAAGTTACACGGACCTGAAAAGAAGACACCTGGAATTTCAAGTGGGAGATCATGTCTATTTAAAAGTCAAAGCCCAAAAAAAATCATTAAAGCTAGGGAACTGTGCCAAGTTGGCACCCAGGTTTTGTGGCCCTTTTGAGATCTTAGTTCGAATTGGACCCGTAGTATACCAACTTTCACTTCCTGCCAATATAAAAATTCATAATGTATTTCATGTTTCTTTGTTAAAGAATTATGTTCATGACCCTACTCATATGATCAATTAGAACTTGGTGCAGGAGGAACCAGAAGGTGAGTTCCAATCGGAACCCCTGCGCATTATGGACAGAAGAGAAATAGCACTATGGAATAGAGTCGTCGCTCAGGTAAAAGTGCAATGGAATCACTTTAGTCTTGAAGATGCCACTTGGGAGTTGGAGGGAGATTTGCAGAAATCTCATCCAATCATGTTCCAAGAAAGGGACGAAACACTGAGGACAATGTTTTATTGAAGGAGGAAAGGATGTAACATCCCCAAAAATAAATTATTTTTAAATCTGAAATTGCTTAGGAAATTATTTTTGTTTTTGGTAAATTCGAAATTGGAAAATTATTGCCATTTATGGCAATTCCGAATTTCAAATTTAGTTAATTGTAATTGATGATTATGATTTTTGGGAAGGGATCTGATTTGACCCAACTAACTATTTGACTATGACACTTGTATGAAACAAAATATTTTATATTTATTGTTGATGGACAAATGGAATAGCCAGGTTAAAATCAGTTGACCATGACTCCATGAGTGGGGAATATGTTGGAACTGCCTCAGGGATGAATGTTACAAGTGGAAAATCAAGTATTTGGCCATTGGCAGCCCCTGAAAATTAGGGATTTGGAAATTTTTGAAAATTCCCAAGGGGAAAAAGACCTAGGGACAAATTCTTTTGGATATATAGCATATGAGAGGAGGCAGGACATTTCCTAGTATGCTAGGGAAAATAATTATCTCTTGTTGTTATGAAAACTATTTTCTGAGTGTGAGGCAAGGAGAAGTTGTTGAAACTGAAGGACAATTGTTGAGGAGGAGTTCTGCAGTTCGCCCTCATGGATTCATGGTCGGGCTAGGGGGTGAATGGAGCAAGTAGCATTGATTTTCTGTTCTAAGGTTGGGAGGAACATGGTTGTTCCACTTGTTGTTCGGCAAACTTGCTCAGATATGTTCATCTACTCTTTCTACGGTCATATGTTTCTTGATTTAAATTGCCAATAGCATTACATCTATATGGTTCTGGGTGACTTATTTCTGTTGACTAACCCTCTAAATAGAAGTCGTTTTGATTTAATGACTGAAAGACTATATCTATTTTAATTATGTTTGATTTATTTCTATATCTACCTAATCCTTGTTGAATTGTTTTATTGGATTATTGGCTTGTAGAATGAAGTGAATCATAGGACAAGTCTTTACTGTGTGAATTTATTTATTAAATAGAGATAAGAAAAATTGGTGTGTGTGTGTTAGCTATTGATAAATGTATGAAAGCTTTCCTATTCATTTGATGCACTCTCCAGACCGCAACAGGAAAACAAATATTAGTTTCGATTTGTGGTTGTTATTAGAAATATTATGGTACAAATATGAATGTAGGGTTAAGGATAAGTATGCATAAAGAATCATTACAGACTTTTTTCCAGGTCGAATGACCATAAGTGTAAAACTACAGGAAAGTTTATGTATGCCTTTAAAGGTTTGTATTCAACCTATAGAGAACAGTAGTTTACGATGAT
>JZKD02S2036797.1:341686-354300 GCA_000966675.3 Picea glauca | reverse complement strand
ATTCCACAATTAATCATGGGTTCTCTTACTCCACAAAGCATCTTCCCATGAGGGCTTTCACCATAAGGGGACCACTTTGGAGTTCATCCATATTTACTTCTTATCAACCATGACATAACAATAATGAGTCATATTTACATCAAAAAATATTGGGTCCATTACCCAAACCTTTGTGATACGAGGCTTTCTTCAAGGGTTGACATCAATGACAACCAACCTTAATCAACAAAAAATACCACAAGAAAGAGGTAACAAACTTTGCTAAAACACCAACCGTTCCAAACAAGTTTAACCTCGAAAGTTTGGAAAAATATAAGGAAGAAAGGGTTGAAATTATCTTTCATAGAGAGGATTCGACATGTCTCATTTAGGATTGAAATTCATATCTCCATGTTTCCAAATACACACATAGTGAAGCCATAAAGGAATTGCGTGGGGAACAAATGCCCATATAGCAGAGGAGGGTTTTCCAGATAAACTTAGGGTTACACTGACGGAATAAGTCTCGCACATGTTACAACAGGGAGGAATGGTGTGATAAGAATGTAGGGTACGCTATCCATGTGAAATATCACACATGGCCAGCCAACATTGGGCACGACTGCCCAAGTGCCCAGTACAACACCTGCCTAGTTTAAATGACAACTCTAGTGATAAATGCATTTTACGGACCAGATTTAACTTCGCATTTATATCATTGTTAGTGCAAATCCTTATCACCAAGTTGGGTGAATTGCACAAGGAATGGTTGATTTATTAGTGTTACTAACATTATTTTTCTGGGGCACAAGAGTATTCAGGTCTGCAGGTTACATGAGGAGCGCCCAAGCACAGCGCATAGAAGAAGTCCTATTCGGACTTAAAATCAAGCGAGTGGGAAAAATTATAGTGTCAGCGGTCCTAATCCATCCATATGAGTAGATCAACGGTTGGTGGGAAGTCGTATATAGATAATAAGCGTCGAGGATAGTGCAATGGATAACACCCACATCATGTGCGGGCATGGATGGCAGTCGTTCATCCAAACGACACGTGGCGCGAGATCTGGTCACGTCGTATTTTCGACAGTCACGAGTTCAAAGGGTGAAGGTTTTCTGTCATTATACATCTCAAAGCCCCAAACCCCGAAGTGTCTATAGTGCCTGAAATCGGGCTCACAGCATCATCGGGTGAGTTCAAAGCAGTCATATCTAGGGGGACGTGCGGCGCCAACTCAAGCCATCTCGGTGTTTCGCTCATTGTGGTTTTGAGGGATGGGGATCAACCCCTTCCTATTCACAAATGTCGAAAGCTCCTTTGCGAGTAAGCACAGGGTCACAGCCCATGGCCACCTGGGAAAGAAAAGAACTGTGCAAAAGGAGCCAAAGGCGTCAGGGCTAGCCGCCAAAAGGATCATAGTGATCTCCATGCGCCATATGATGCGACTTCAATCCTAGTCCTCGCTGAAGAATTAAATGAAGGTGAATAGAGGTAGTTGAAACCTCAGCCCACTTATTGAATGCGAGGTATGGAGGTCCCGGCAGACAGTCTGCCCAAGACGGTCCTGTACACTGATTTTCTCCAAAAGGTCATGGACAGTCCTCATTTGACCAGAGAAGGTCTGCGCACGCCATGTTGGCCTTTAATGTTGCTGCTATCTCCCCTGCAGGAGCCATGCGTAGTTAAGGCGGCGTCTGACGAAAGTTACCCATCCAAATTCGGCTGAGGGGACACCACACCTTGGATGACTAAACATGCCTCTGATAGGCGAATTTTGCTAAGTATATAGACTCAGTCTTTGTATTTTGTAAGGGATCGATGTTTGAGCGAGGCTCTCGATTGTAAAGTTTTAGTGAAGCGTTGGTCGCCCTAGTTAATGTATGCAACATTGGAGATTTCTTACTTTATGGATGTCAGCCTCTTTTTCATCTTTTGTTTACTGTGTTAGAACTGCTCGGAATTGGAGGATCCAGTCGAGTTGTAGCTATTATAGGATGATGTTGGATGGATCAATGTAATAGTTACACTGCTTCTAATCGGTTCCTATGATTTTCTTAGCACTGAACATCTTGGAATTGGAGGATCCAGTCAAGTCACCCTTCAGCTCCCTAAAGCTATGGACCAAGAGGATCTTGGTTTTTGAGTTTTTCTTCCCAAAAATCCCGAAGGCCTACCGCCCGAGGCAGTCTTGCTCACCTTCTCACAAGTCTTCTACCTACCGCCCTTTGATCAATTTACTGATGGAAGTTGGATCAAGACCTCCCTTGCTGTCTGCATACCAAGCCTAGTTTCCTGAGTTAAAGCTATATTTTCTTGAGTCTTTACCCATCCAATCACCCCATTAAAAAAACCGTGACATAAAACTGATGGGCGTTGGGATCTGCTCCTGCAAGCAATTCAGGAGTGACTTCCGATGCTAACATTTCTAGCGCCATTGCCGGGGATGAAGTTGAAGATTTTCCCTGGGCAAAACGACATTGAGCCTCTGATTCTGAAGGTGAATCAGACATCAGAGGCCTTCAAGATTGCGACTGTGCACCTAGCGACTCCACTGTGGCGACTCCATTGTTTCCACTTCATTGTTTCAGCTGTGGCTACTGTTGGCACACCTAAAAGCTGACCCAGAGGAGCTTTCTCGAGAAGGTTTCAGCAGCTGCTTTCTCAGCCTGAGAAGCTTCTTGGGGTAACAACAATGTTAGGATCTGGCCTTTGATGGTGAACAAGGACCAGACACATTCGAAGCTACGCATATTTCACCTGGCGACTCCATGATTCAAGGATCGATTGGCGACTCCACTGGTTCGATATGGAGAAAATCCTTCCTCGCAAGTTTTCTCCTTTTAATTTTTCTGCTATTCCTGGTTTTCCTAATGTTGTCCCCTCTCTGGATGAATGGGGCGATTATTTGCCCATATTTGGAAAATGTGAAGAGGACAACCCTGCTTAGCACCTCAGTGAGTTTCATGAACTCATGCATCAATGGGAGATACATCATGAGGATGTATTACTGAAAATGTTCATGTTCTCGTTAGCAAGGGATGCTCGTAAATGGTATCATTCTTTAACCCCTGCTAGCATCTCTTCACTCAGTAAATTCCATGCAGCCTTTACTTACTATTGTCAGGAGCTTTATCCCTCTGATTTGATTTGTCATAACTGTTTTGAGGGATACCACAACTATATACAAGATAAATTTGTTTCAAACATAGGTTGTGAGGATGATCCTGACGACCTGGATCAAAAATCATTCCTTTCTCCTCCACATCATCTACATCAGAGGAGGGTCATGAAGCTGATGAAGATCCCAGGGAGGAAGAAGACACCCTGAGTGAGTTGATGGAGCAGGTGAAGTATTTCTCTGCTCAATATGCAAAGTTGGAATCTGAGGACAATGGGGAGGATTTTCCAGTCTCCTAGGCAGATGTTCTAGATGGCTCTTTCGAGGAGATTATTGAAGATTTTGTAAATGCATTAACATCTACCCCCGATGAGCTTGTTGTCTCAGATCAAAATGATGAAGAGGTAGTTGTGGAAGAGGATTGTTCTTTTTTCCTTCACGAGATTTCCCATGATGTGTTTACATTTGGGGTTGAAACGGAGGAGCGGGGGACAGTTCCATTTCTGCAAGTTGGAGAAGCTCTTTTCCCCCCCAACTTTGATGATTATCTAGAAGAGGAGCAGCAGAACCCCACATCACCTTTTGCTTATCAGAGCAGCCAGACCACTTATGACAGTTACGAATCATATTCTAAGCTCGATATGTTGGATTTCCAAGATCAGGTCACAGAACCTTGTCCTTTGTTCACTAAGGAAAATTATCACGAGGAAATCATCCATCGCAGTCTTTCAAGAGACACTGAGCAATACAAGGAAGAGAAGAATTTACCCAGGGGGCCTGTTTATGATGAATACGAATCTGACTCGGGGGGGAGCCAAGAAGAGGAAAAAGAACCAGAGAAGCAGTCTACCCTTTGTTCAGAACCAGTCAATGAGCAGCCACCACCTGAGATCAGCGAGCCCACTTCAGTTATTCACCCACCTGTGCTTATCAGAGATATTCAGCCGCATGTGAACAACTGTGTAGTGGAAGAGGTTTTCTGTCGCCAATTTCCTAGAATCGGCCACTCATTCGATGACCCTATTAGCGAATACATGGAGTGGCATTTCCCTTATGCTTTGGAGCTTCCATATCCCATCTCAACTTCAGCGTGTAAGGGGAAGTTGAAGAGTGTAACCATTTTGTTGTCTTGGTTACATCAACTATTTGTGATCACTGACAGAAAGAAAGAGCTTCCCTTAAAAAAGTTACTTGATTGGCTATGGTGGAAGTCTGCTTTCACCTAGCCCCATGTACAGTGTTTTATTAGTTTAGGATTGTATATAAATAAGCTCCTTTGAGCATGTATCTTTATTTTGTTGCTTTTATTTTTTGGCCTGTATTTTCAGTAGCAGGATGTTTTGAGCCTAACTCCATAGCCCAATAGCAAGGCACTGAAGCTGCGGAATGAGTCCTTATAGCATCACAGGGATGACTCTATCCCCCATGGAGCCTAATGTTAGTAACATTATTTGTCCAGGGCACAAGAGTATTCAGGTCTGCAGGTTGCACAAGGAGCGCCCAAGCGCAGCGCATAGAAGAAGTCATGTTCGGATTTAAAATCAAGCGAGTGGGCAAAATTATAGTGTCAGCGGTCCTGATCCATCCATATGAGTAGATAAACGATTGGCATGAAGTCACAGATAGAGAATATGCGTCGAGGATAGTGCAATGGATAGCGCCCACATCATGTGCGGGCATGGATGGAATTTGTTCATCCAAAGGACACTTGGCACGAGATCTGGTCATGTCGGCTTTTTGGCAGTCGCGAGTTCAAAGGGTGAAGGTTTTTTGTCGTTATACATCTTGAAGCCCCGAACCCCGAAGTGTCGATAGCGCCTGAAATCGGACTCACAGCATCATCGGGTGAGTTCAGAGCCATCAGATCTAGGGGGACGTGCGGTGCCAACTCAAGCCATCTCGCTGTTTCGCTCATCGTGGTTTCGAGGGATGGGGATCAGCCCCTTCCTATTCATGAACATTGAAAGCTCCTTTACGAGTAAGAACAGGGTCACAGCTCGTGGCCACCTAGGAAAGAAAAGAACTGTGCAAAAGGAGCCAAAGGCGTCGGGGCTAGCCACCGAAAGGATCATCATGATCTACATGCGCCATCTGATGCAACTTCAATCTTGGTCCTCACTGAAGAATTAAATGAAGGTGAACAGAGGTAGTTGAAACCTTAGCTCACTTATTGAATGCAAGGTATGGAGGTTCCAACAGACAGTCTACCCGAGACGGTCCTATACACTTATTTTCTCCAAAAGGTCATGGTCGGTCCTCATCTGACCAGAGAAAGTCTGTGCATGCCATGTTGGCCTTTAATGTTTCTGCTATCTCCCCTACAGGAGCCATGCACAGTTAAGGTGGCGTCTGATGAAAGTTACCTGTCCAAATTTGACTGAGGGGACACCACGCCTTGGATGACTGAACATGCCTCTGATAGGCGAATTTTGTTGAGTATATAGACTCAGTCTTTGTATTTTGGAAGGGATCGATGGTTGAGCAAGGCTCCCGATTGTAAATTTTTAGTGAAGCACTGGTTGCCCTGGTTAATGTATGTAGCATTGGAGATTTCTTACTTTATGGATGTCAGCCTCTTTTTCATATTTTGTTTACTGTGTTAGAACTGCTCAGAATTGGAGGATCCAGTCGAGTCGTAGCTGTTATAGGATGATGTTGGATGGATCACTGTAATAGTTACACTGCTTCTAATCGGTTCCTGTGATTTTATTAGCGTTGAACGGCTTGGAATTGGAGGATCCAGTCGAGTCACCCTTCAGCTCCCTGAAGCTCTGGACCAAGAAGATCTTGGTTTCTGAGTTTTTCTTCCCAAAACTCCCGAAGGCCTGTCACCCGAGGTAGTCTTGCTCACCTTCTCACAAGTCTTCTACCTACCCCCCTTTGATCAATTTACTGATGGAAGTTGGATCAAGACCTCCCTTGCTGTCTGCATACCAAGCCTGGTTTCCTGAGTTAAAGTTGTATTTTCTTGAGTCTTTACCCATCTGATCACCCCATTAAACAAACCGTGACATAAAACTGATGGGCGTTGGGCTCTGCCCCTGCAAGCAATCCAGGAGTGACTTCCGACACTAACAATTAGGGTCAATGTAAGTGTGGCATGAGGCTAAGTGCCACCCCCCTTAAACGTTGAACCTTACACGCAAGAACAACCCTTTTTGATACATCTAGTATGTACTGAGTTTGTGTAACTACTATATGTAAAGTAGCAAGAAACCAACAAACATGACCAGTGTGTAAGTATTAACTTGAATGCGCATACAGTAAGGGAAAAGTTGGTATAAGTAGATACGTATACACTCTAATATATGTGTCTATCGTTATTTACTTTGGGTAGATATATGACAATTTATATATTATAAATTCAAGAAAAATCCATTGCCTAGTATGTTTATAGATATAGAGATTGTATATATATCTCCACAGACATAGGGTAAGGGTTGTATGTCCCAACTACAACTCCAACTCAACTCGACACATGGGTGATAAGAGTTTGTTAATGGAACTTATGGATGGGACTAGTTATGTTAAGTTTTAAAGGTATTCACATGTTGGATATAGTGGAAGGTGTTAAGGCATGTATAAAAGATAATTTTTTTAACAAGTACCTTTTCCTTTACAAAGGAAGAAGCCTATTAGGATAGAATTACTATGGAATTGTAGTAGAAACAATTAGATTGCACTTCTTCCATGAGTAGTTAACTACCTTGTTATTAGTCACTTGTACCTACGAATAAGTAGGCTTTGTATTCTGATAGCAACGATTACAATTTTTATACAATTAAGTATAGCCGATTAAAGAAGTATTAATGCACCTATCAATTTTTTTTTTATTTTGGAAATTTGGGGAACATTATAGAAATTTTTTCATGATAGGGAACCTCAATAATATCCATAGGATTTTATTTATCCCCCTAAATGAATATCCTCATTAATAACTTTCCAACGAGCATCATACACCCTAAACAAAGATTGTATGCAAAAGTTACGACCTCGGGACATTAATATACTAACTTACCACAACGGGGCCCACATGAATTTTGGCACTTCATCTCCTAAGGTTAGGTTTTTGAATGTATAGGGTTTTGGAATTCATATTTATTGTAAAAATTCCTTCAGAGCCTCATTGTACTCATCTTCTTGTGAATGAGCGTGGTCATCACATCTGTCACATCTCTTCTCATAGATAAGCTTCCACCATTCTAGCAAGATTGTTTTCAGTCTGCATTTTACAGTTTTCAACCTATTTCTTATTTAATAGAAGTCAAGTTTTACTATATCTCTATTATATTTCATTGTGTCTCTGTGTTGACATTATAAATCTGTGGATTCATTTCGTTCTGCTCATAAATCTGTATCATCCCACGGGGTGGTCATGCTGAGTCATGATTACACCCATAACATAGTATGAAGTATATGTATCGATCTCAAAGGGTTTTTACAGGTCAGGTAATGAAAGCACTCTGGCAGAGCACAAGAACTTCTTCATATCACCAAACACTTTTGGTTGGGATAGGCCCCACAATTTTTTCCTTACCACCACCTCTGGTTATTTGGCTGAGGGCCCATGCAATATGGGAGAATCCCAACACAAACCTATGATAGAAATTCACAAGGCCTAAGAAGATATGAAGCTCAATGAGCATGGTTGGGGCTGGACAATAACAGATGAATTTAATCTTGGCTAGATCCACATGCAAACCATGTGCATCAACAATTTATCCTACGTAATGGACTTTGTCCATGACGAAGGAGAGTTTTTCCAAGTTGGAATATAGCTTGTGGTGTCGCAGAGTGTGAGGAACCTGCTGAATGTGTTGCAATTGTTCTTCTCAAGTCTTGTTGTAGATGAGGATGTCATTTAGATAAACCACTACAAAATAATTGGTAAAATTCCGCAAGATATCATCCATCGGCCTCATGAAATGTATTGGGGCATTTGCCAAACCAAAGGGCATAACCATCCATTCAAAAATACCTTCTTTTGACTTGAAGGCAATATTCCATACATATTTCTGCTCTATTGGGACCTGATGGTAGCAAGACTTCAGATCAATCTTACTGAAATATTTATCTCCCTTGAGATGATCAAGGAAATCGTCGATTGAGGGAATCGAGTGCTAGTTCCTGACTGTGGTTTTATTTAGGGCCCGGTAATCAATGTAGAGTCGCCATGTCTCATCTTTCTTCTGCACAAGAACGATCGGGCTGCCACAAGGCGATGAGCTAGGTCGGATGTGCCCCTTGTGGAGCAGTTCTTGGATCTAATTATGGATCTCCTCATTTTCTAACAGAGATCAATGATATACTAGTCCATTGATTAGTGGTTCGTCGGGGGTCAAATCGATGGAATGCTTGACCTGACAGTGCAAAGGTACCCTAGTAGGTGAGGAGGATATGTCTTTGTATTCTTCCACAACCTTTTCCACTTGCTTATGCTTCATGGAGAGGTCAGTTGTGAATGTGGCTGAAATCTTTCTCTCACTCCGAGAGAGAATCACGAAGAAGAAAAACTTATCGGTATGAGAGATTACCTTCATGCATTTCTTGGAAGAGATCAAGGAAATGGTACTAGGTGGGACTACCTCGGGTATCTTGTTCAATTTCATGTTCAAAGTAATAATAATACTGCAAGGCCCAGACTCATATACAACATGGTGTTTCCATAAATAAGTTTGGCCCAAAATAATGTCACAAACTTCAAGGGGAGAAACATCACACAATACCTCATCTTTGAATGGCTTGATGTCATACGGCAGGCGACACTTGTAACACCCTATTTCCCCCAGTTTGTAAAAATAACTCGACTGGCCAAGAACTGTGGCAAACTCATAAATGTGAATATGTGATGTGAATGGACCTTGTGGAAAAGGTCGATGAATGTGAATAATATTATGAATTTATATTGCAGGACTGTTGAGAGGGGATATGTTGAAAAAGAGACCACGATGGCTGCAGAAAGGCGGTGGAAGGCACCTGAAAAGGTGGCGTTAACTTCCATCGAAGAACAATACCGTATTTGGACTTCACTAGCCTGGAGAACCAAAACCAGCTCGCTAGCCCTAAATTAAATTTCTTGCAGGATGGTAGGTAGATGGCTCATATTAATGAGGGATGGGGAGGTGAACCGCCCATCCGTAGAGCCGTCAGGCCTGACCAGTGCGAGGGAAATCGCACCACACGCAACCTCGCAAGAGGATAAGGCATGGGGGAGAAGCGATTGGGGGCAAACGTGAGGGGATAAAGAGAACTTTGGCGATATGCAGAGTGAGTGATAGCAGAGAGGAAGAAGAGTAACCTTCACTCCTAGTCACTGGCAAACAGAGACGCAGTCTCACAGCATCGTGGTCTCAGCTCGGGGGTGGCTAGTGGTAAATCCATTGGGAGTTGTTGAGCCTACGGTTGGGTGGAAATGAGCACCCCTCTCAGTAGTTGTATAACCCCTGGTGTTACTTTCTGATAATTGTTTTGCCTTTGGCATCTTGAAATATATGTATTCTGACAATTATGCTCATAAGCTGTGAAATTGTGAATAATTTCAGTATAAGAATGTCTGTATGATGTTTTGATCAGTACTGGTAGTTGTATATTTATAATGGAAAGACTACATATGGATTATGTTCTCATAAATCATTATTTATATGCATACTGATCTAATTCAGACTTCACGCCTGGTTCTCGAGAGAGAGATACACTTATCTGCCTCAGATAGTACCCTCGGTAGACCTCCCCATAGAGATACCCTTCTTGAAAATCCCATCAAGAGCCTGGAAGGAGGACGTGAAGGCACAAGGCCTTAAGAAATCCCTGATAAGTATCGAATCGATGGATGAGATCCCATTGGGATATCTGTGGTCACTCACGACCGTCAGATAAGAAGAAGAAGCTGGAAATTTAAGTGCCTTAACCTTGATAGGTGTTGATCGATGGACGAGATTCCGTCGGGAAATCTGTGGTCACTCATGACCATTAGATTTGGTAGGAGAAAGTAGGATGTTAAGTGCCTTACCCTAGTGACTTTCTGTGTCTTCGTGGGTAGAGAAGAGGTCGGGACCGTAGATCCCCAAGGTCCATGAGAGCATCTGGACCGTTGATCTTTCCATGTCCAGGGAGTCGTGAGAGAGAACACAAGTTAGGAACCTATCTGAGCTGTCAGATCTTGGCTGGAAAACCTGACAGCCATTGGATCTGTCAGGAGATACCCAAGGGTTAAACCCCCAGTGAATAGGGGCAAAAGCCCCAAAATAGATTTGGATCGTCCGAGTAACGGAGGCCATGTGTCAAGAGATTTTCCACTTCGGGAAATCAGGAGTTGAGAACTCGGGAGTTCTAGTGACGAACGATCGGGGCATTTCATGGTAGAAACCCCGAAGTAGATTCGGGTCGTCTGATTAAAGGAGGCCACGTGTCGTGAGATTTCCCATTTCGGGAAATTGGGAATCGAGAACTCAAGAGTTCTGGTGAAGAGAGATCGGGATGTTCCATGGTGGAAACCTCGAAGTAGTTGTAGACTGACCAATTTCTGGAGGCTACGTGTTGAGAGATTACCCGTTTCGGGAAATCGGGGATCGGGGATTCGGGAGTCCCGTTGACAAGAGGTAGAGATCTCTCCTTGATAAATCCTGATGGAAGAGAGACTGTGGTCATATGGGAAGAGGTCATATTTACCAAGGCATAACACAAGGGGATAATCACTGATTGAGGCTCGTTCGGCACTTCGGGTTACCGAAGGGCATGTTCCCCTGTGCTCTCAAACCCTGAAATCCAGACTTGTAAACATCGAGATGTTAGCATGTGGTTAGGCTCCGATGAACGGACAGGATCCTCTCAGAGGATCCAAGGTCTGGGATGACCGTGAGATGTGAGGAAGAAATGTCGGCTTTAAGCTGGGGCACGAATGCACATTAGGGTAAGTAGCGAGCAGATTTGGACGGCCAGAGTCCACCCACCCAGATCTATGGTTGAAGCTTCATTCCGGAGCCCCCTTGTTGTTCTTCCTTTAGCGGTGAGGGGAGGGTCTGGAATCGAACGCGCAACTCTTGAACGGTCAAGATTTATTCGCCTTGATCAATGGCATTCAGGCAAATTCCAGACCCCCCTTGCCATTCTTCCTTTAATGGGGGGGGTGTCCGAAATGGTGTGGCGTGTGAATTGGGACCCACCTCTTGTCACATCACCCTCCAGGTCATGTTTCCCCTCTCGCCACCTATACTCCATTCAACCACGTGACAGGGTCATTCCTAATGTCCATTTTCTAACCCTGTAGGGATTCATCCCTATTGGCCAGTCACTATCCCTGTCGGGGTTCGGCGGTTGCAGAGTCGAATGATTCAACATTCCTGTAGCACTGAGGTGCGAAATACAAAGAGGCGCCATGATTATTTGACCTGTGATCATGACCCACGATCACATGGGATCAGAGAGAGAGAGAGAGAGAGATAGCTTACGCTAGGCCTCTGTAGAAATTTTGGGGGCTCTGATTCTGTAGAAATCAACGAAAACATGATTATGGTAGTGGGTGTGTTACAACACTATTGGATGACGCAAAAATCGCTCCCTTGGAGGAGCCCTCCAATGGTGTAGGGATAGTATCTTGATGACCTCCGATCAGATGATGTTATTCTAGTTATCACTATCAACGATGAAGTGCAGTGAAGTTCCTTTCACCCACATATGTGAATGAAAGAGGTGTTCGCCTTCCTTTGGCTCATCGGGTTCAACGAGATGGATCTTGGTGGTAGAAATGGTGGCACTGGGTTTTGCATCAATGATTTGTCTCCTCTTTTCTAGTTCTAACTCAAAGTCGTAATCCGAATCTGATTCAGAGGCTTTCACCTCTACCACCAATGACTAATTTGAGCAGAAATCAATAGTGTTATGCTAGGGGCTCTTATGGAAGTTGCACTACTTCCCGATATATTTCTTCATCTTTTTGTTCTCCTTCTTTGCTTGTGTCTTTGACTGGTTTTCCTGAGGATTTCCATATTTTCTATTTCCTTTGTTCTACAGGTTGGGGCTTCCCTTTCCCTGCTTATGCTGTGAGGGGTTCCCAGACCCAAACTACCATGTCTTTTGTTTAAGCTTCTACTCAATTTTGATGGAATATCAATAGGTCATGCCGAAGAACGAGATTTCTTAAAACTCCATTTATGTTTGGATGTATCTATGTAGACCACTATGATACCTGAGCACCAGATGTATCTCATAATATTTAATACCCATCTTGGTGCGCAAGGTATGGAAGATATTTGTGAACTTTGGCACTGCTTGGTCCCTTTCATGTCGCATTGTTGTCCATTTTGTATACATCTTGTTATAACTTCCAACGGGGTAATATTTTTCCTTAATGGAATCCCTAAAGGATGCCCAAGTAAGTGCAACTATAAATAATGAGGGTTCCTTTTGTTGATTAAGGTTGGTTGTCATTGATGTCAACCCTTGAAGAAAGACCCGTAGCACAAAGGTTTGGGTAATGGAAACAATAGTGTTTGATGTAAATATGACTCATTATTGTTTT
>JZKD02S2036797.1:282778-303445 GCA_000966675.3 Picea glauca | reverse complement strand
TTGTAGGTCAGATAGGCTCTGCAGTAGAACTGCATTAATTTCAGTTTGCTTTTCTTGTTCTTTCATCATCCTTTCATTATCGGCCTTGCAGCTTTGCAATTCGACCATGAGACTCATCACCGTCTCAGCTAAGTCTGGAGGGGTTCCTATTGCTCTTCTTTCATCAGACTCCTCATCTATGTTGTGGGAGCCTTCTCCCACCTCTTGGTGAGTCACCATACTCTGCGTTTGTAGATTCCCGCGGTTGATCATCCGCTTGAGTGAAAAGACAAACGTTGAATATTAGTCAAGATTTAAATACATTTGATAATTTGTGCATAATTTCATAACTCTTTCACATGCACACGCAGTCGGGTGTTCATATTCCAAGTTTTTAATCCTGGATAAGATAGTTAAGTCAGGGGGTTACTCCTCATAGGAGTGTTTTGTACGAGGTTTATGCGCGACTGGTGCGACTGGTGCATGAGCCCAATCAGGTCGAGTGTTGTAACCATGCTCTGATACCACTTTGTAACACACCCACTATCGTTGTTTTTTAAAAATTTTGGAGTTAATCTCCCACAATGGGGAATCTCCAGAAACCCTCATTAGCGAGGTGCCAATCCCTGGTTCAATATCGGGATTTGGGGTTTCTAATGTCAAAATTCATTTACTCCCATAACTCACGATCCTCCTAATTCCGACGCGCTCCTTACACATTAGCTTCCTAGGCCAAGCCTGGGATTCACTGCCTTTACGACCGTGGTCTTGCCTTCTTTCAGGGCTACTCCTATCAGAGTTTCGGGATTTTCGATGTCGTAATTCACGAGTCCTCAGAACTCGCGACTCTCCGATCCCCGATATGCCCCTAATGCATTAGCCCTCTAGGCTATACAATAGCCCATGTGAACATTTACCATAGGACCACTGCCGTATAACCTCCCATCGGGATTTCGGCATTTGTGATGACACAAAACACATGTCCACGGGAATCGTGATTTCCCAATTCGCGACGCGCCTTTCTAATCACGCTAGCCCCACTGGTTTAGTCCCTGGTCCACGTGACCAACTCTGTGACCACTACCTTATCCCTGTCAGGGCTACGGGGTTTCCCATGTCACAAGACCCACGTCCACGGGACCCGCAGTATCCCGATTCCCGACTCTCTCCAGGTGTTTGACACGCGTCCTCCCTACAGCTCTGTCCTCCTTCCTTAATGGGCTTGACAGCTGGCTCTCACTCATCGGGGTTTCGCGGTTCGCGATTCCGTATGGCAAGAGTTCCTTGCATTCGAAAACCCCGATATGCCAAACCCCGACTATTTTAGATCCACGGACACACGTCCCTCAAATGATGGACGGTCCTGATTATATCAGAGAATCGCGTATCGCGATTCCCTTGTGTACAAGTCCCTTGTCTCCGAGAACCCTGATCCCCGATCTCCGACTCTTCGGGATCCTCTGCCACGTATCCCTGCTGATTGGACGGCTCAGATCCTATCGGGAAATCATGGATCGTGATTTCCTATTACAACGGTTCCACAATCCTAAATTCCCCGATGAGTGAAATCCCGATGCCTCCTAGAACACCGACACGTGTCCTGCCGAGATCAACGGCTAGGATGCTTCCTCTGCACCCTAGGGGGTAACTCCAGCGCAATTTCTCAGGATTTGAAAGCTGTCGAGATTATGATCTAAGATCCGACGATTCAGATCATTTCTCCTGCACACTTCCCTTCCAGAGGCTACACTTCGTGCAACTCCTCCCGATCCAGCAGTTTACGGGTAATTTGGACCGAGATCTAACGGTTTAGATTCGTTCCTTTGGGTCTTGGGGTCTACGATCCCAATTTTCTCGTTGTTCACAATGATAGAGGACAAAGGGGCAAGGTATGTAACACCTGTGTTACTTTCGTCAATCTAATAGTCGTGCATGAATATGGTTCCTCCGACGAGATCTCATCCGTCGACTTGTCACTTCTCACAACACTACTACCTTGGAACCTTAATGGAATCGTTCCTCCTCGTGCATGGTTAATAAGGCCTGTGCATTCGAATCCTTATTCTGGGTTCTTAGTGAACCTTTCCAAGGAGGAAATCTCGGTGAAGGGATCCCCACCGGGGCATTCCTGGAAGCAAATAAAGGGAAACAGCTTCCCGAGAACGACTGGGCGTGGTTAGCTTCATTTCATCAACGTAATTCTTGCATGGTTTACTCGGTGTTAAGCATATGTCAACTCATTCATATCAAGCACTACGCGGACATTCTCATGCTGAAACCATTTACAATTTCACAGCTCTATGAGCCCATATCTACTCCTCATTATCAATTACTGCACAGATATTCTTACACAGGAAATATTTACAATTACACAACTCTATGAGCATATGTGACAGCATATAAATGTCAAAATGCAATATAAGCAAAATACTTATCAAAATAAATTCATCAATGGAAGCAACTGCTGAGAGGGGTGCTCGTTTCCACCCAACCATAGGCATAGTGACTCCTAATGGATTTACCACTAGCCACCCCCGAACTGAGACCACGATGTCCTGAGACCTGCGTCTCTCTGTTTGCCAGTGTCTAGGAGCGAAGGTTGCAATCCCCTCCTCTCTGCGATCACTCACTCTGCATAGAACTTGCCAGAGTTCCCCTCGCGTCTGCCCTTTCAATCGCTTCCACCATACACCTTATCCTCTCACGAGGTTGCGTGTGGTGCGATTACCCTTGCGCTGGTCATTCACGATGGCTCTACGGATAGGCGGTTCACCTCCCCATCCCTCATCAAGCCATCAACCTACCGGCCTGCAAGGCATTAATTTCAGGGCTAGCGAGCCGCTTTTGGTTCTCCAGGCCAGTGGAGTCCAAAAATACGGTATTTAATTCTTGGTGGAAGTTAACGCCCCTTTTCTAGGTGCCCTCCACCACCATCGTGGTCTCTTTTCCGCACATCCCCTCTCAGCAGTTCTGCAATAAATTCAAACTGTCATTTACATTCATTGACCTCTTCCTGCCGGTCCATTTACATCACATATTCATACTTACGAGTTTTTCCACAGTCCTTGGCCAGTTCAGTTATATTTACAATCTGGGGGAAACAGGGTGTTACACTCCCTCCCAACTCACGTCTATGAGGCGAATTCAATTCAATATGCCCCTTCACAACAATCCGGAGGTAAGAAGAAGACAAAAAACACGCCTAAAAATAATAATAATAATGAACGACCCAAAACCCAAACTCTTCCACCTGCTACCGAAAATCAACCACAGCGGAAACTGAAATTCCCATGTCTTATTTGTGGTGACGATCATTACACCCAAGATTGTCCACATTGCGATGAAGTGGCCAAACTTGTCAAAGGGAATTCCCAACTCGCCGTGTTAACACAACCTTTTCCTCAACAGAAATCTATGGTTTCTCAAACCCCCTCCATAAGGAGCAGTTCTAGCCAACCTCCTAATGATGAAGCCTTGATGAGTGCCCATATTTACGTGTTCAATGGGATTCACTTAACCACTCGCACTATGACATACGACACACCAGCTAAACCTGACAAAGAATAAGTCACTAACGATTCTTCACCGGATCCATCTCCTGCCTCTGTTAGTCCTCCATATGGGTCACTTCAGATAGAGAAACCTACATTCAAATCTATATTACACCCTCCCAAGAGCACCATCTGTAAGTCTACTTTCAATCCTAGTTCGCGTTTCGCCCAAAACTACAACATTATTGAAGATTTGGCTCAAGCACCATGTGCTATGTCTATGCTGGAAGTTCTACAACACTGTCCAAGTCAACATAGAACACTCTTGGCTGCCATTGGCACCATTGATCCCGAGTCGTCCAAAAATATCACATTTAACCTAGAAAATTTCAAATCGCGACTTTCTCACCAACTTGCTTTTCAAATTGATGTTGTTGTTCACAATCAACACATTCACCGCACCATCTTGGATGAGGGAGCTTCCACTTGTGTCATGTCTTTAGCTTGTTGGAAAGGATTAAAATCACCTGCACTTAACCAATCCCATACGATTTTGCGCGCATTTGGTGGGCGAGTTTTTCATCCTCGCAAACTATTGCAGTCCTTAGCCGTTTAGTTGGGTGGAAAAACTGTCTATGTTGATGTCGAGATAGTCGATGCTCCCCTCAATTACAACTTGTTAATAGGAAGAAGTTGGTTTTATTCCATGGCTATCATCGCTTCATCAGTGTTTCGTTGTGTACAATTCCCTCATCAAGGAAAAATTGTCACTATCAATCAGTTAGATTACTATACACCCGACGATCGCACTCCCACCACCAACAATATTCCTTTTTTGGGAGATCATAAGATCACATATGAAAGTGTTGGTGTAGGAATTTTGAAAAACTCCACTCTTATGGGTACCTTCCTTGCATCAATTCCTCCTACAACACAACATATTTCCACCATCAATATGATTTCGACTATGACCTATCAGTCTTTAGAATCATCTGATCCTTGGCTTGTGCCTAGTCTATTAGAGTTATTTGCACTAGGTGACACTATGCCACTTAGTCTGGTCGAGGATTCATATGCTACTATTCAATACACCTCTCCCTCCATGGATGACCAACATCTATTGGCACCTAACACTTATTCGATGCCATCTTGGTTGAACTCATTGTCCTCTACTTTTGACTACATTTCCCAGATTTTTCCTTCAGACGAATCCATTATGGAAATGCTTAGTATTGACGAAGTACCTTGGGATGACATCCATAATCGATCCTCTTTTCGTCCACCTCTTGAAGAAATTCAGGAAGATATACACTCTATCTCCCCCCCCCCCCGATGTTTTTGATTCTCCACAATATCCTATATTCACTAAGGATACTATTTCTGAGGGGAATTTAGGAAACATCTCTTCTATGGTCATTATTGATATTTCAATCAAGGAAGGTATTGTGGAAAATATCAATCTTGGTGCTAAGTGTTCACCCTAATAAGTGGTTTCTTACACCGCTTTATTTAAAGAATTTTGCAATGTCTTCGCTTGGAGCTACGAGGAAATCTCAGGGATCGATCCTTCGATCATTTTGCATGGAATAAAAACTTACCCAGATGTTAAACCTATCTGATGGAAACTCCACCCAGTTCATCCTAAGAAAACCGCAGCCATAAAGGTAGAGGTTGAAAAACTATTAAAATATGGCTTTATCTATTCTATCCCCTTGATGGAATGGGTTTCTAACATTGTTTCGGTCACTAAGAAACAAGGAACCATTTGTGTCTATGTTGATTATAGGGATGTTAATAAGGCTTGTTCGAAATACAATTACCCCACACCCTTCATCGACCAAATCATTGATAATTGCACTAGCAGCGTTATTTTCTCTTTCATGGATGGATTTTCATGATACAACCAGATTGACATTCTACTCGTTGATCAACATAAGACAGCCTTCATCTGCCCGTGGGGAAATTTCGCCTATCGAAAACTGCCATTTGGTCTCAAAAATGTTGGTGCTACATTCCACCAGGCCATGTCATATGCTTTCCATGATATCAAACATATTTTGTAACCTTACCTCAATGATTTACATGTCCACTCATCCAATCGATCAGACCATCTTGGTCATCTACGAGTTATTTTTCTTTGGTTTCAGTTCTACCGTATTCGTTTGAACCCACACAAGTGCATCTTTGTTGTTGAATCAAGTTGACTCCTCGGTTTCGTTGTCTCCAAATATGGGATTAGGGTGGATCCCTTAAAGATTAAATCTATCCTTGCTTTATCTCCACCTAATAATCTGACCCAACTACAAAGTTTGCAAGGGAAAGCAAACTTTCTTCGTCGTTTTATATGTAACTATGGCGAGATTACCAAAGGATTTATGTGATTGTTGCATAAATACACTCCTTTCATCTGGGATGACACTTCTCAATGATCCTTTAATTCTCTTAAGCATGCATTAACCAATATGCCTCTGTTGCACCCTCCGAATTATGCACAAGACTACATGCTTTACTTGGAAACCTCTACTCCCACTATCACTATGGTGTTAGTTCAAGAGGACCCTAACTGTGACGAACACGTGATATACTATATGAGCAAGAGTCTATCCAGTCCCGAGGCCCGATATTCACATGTTGAGAGGTTGGCTATGGAAGTTGTCATTGTTGTCCAGATATTTCGCCATTACATCCTGTTATGCACTACCATGGTTATCGCAGACTTGAACACCATGTATCATATTCTGACACGTCGAGTCCTTGGGGGAAAATATTCCAAATGGATCGTTATTCTTCAGGAATTCGATCTCGAGTTTGCTAAGTCCAAAGCTAAAAAATCCTTGGTGTTTGTGGAACTAATCTGTGATCTTCCCCATGTTGATGAAGATATTGAGCCTAGAGATTCTCTACCCGATGAATCTTTTTTCCTCATTATCACATATGATCCTTGGTATGGAGATATCCTTCTTTATCTTCAAACCCAGCGTTTTCAGCCCGATATCTCCCATGAAGAATGTCATCGTATTCATCGCCATTATAGATGCTAACTTATCACCGGTGACACTTTGTATAGTTGTGGTATTGACACTATCCTATGACATTGTTTAACTCATGAAGAGGTTGAATGTGTCCTTAATGACTTTCACCTTGGAGCATGTGGCGGTCACCTTTCTGGGATGGCTACAACTCAAAAAAATTTACGTGTCGGTTACTTTTTTCCTTCTATCTTCAAAGATTGTATTGAGGCTGTCAAAAAGTGCCCACCCTGCCAAGTTTTTCATAAAAATTCACGCACCCACCCCTCTCCGCTACATCCTATTGTCTCCATCGGCCCCTTTGAAAAATAGGGCATTGATTTCATGCAGTGTAAGCCTACCTGAGTCGAGGGGCACGGTCATATCATCATTGTTGTTGATTACTTCACAAAATGGGCTGAGGCTATGCCTACTTTTCTGAATGATGGTCGTACCACAACTCTTTTTATCTTCAACCACATCATCACTTGCTTTGGTGTTCCACAAGCCATTGTCATTGATCACGGTTACACTTTCAAAACCAGATGATGAGTGAGTTACATGCCAAGTTGGTTTTTCATCATGAGAACTCATCCCCTTACTATCCTCAAGAAAATAGAAAAGTTGAAGCTATCAACAAGGTCCTTAAAACCATGATTCAATGCATGGTGGGGGAAAACAAAACATCTTGGCATCTACAACTTTTCTCCGCTCTCTGGGCTTACCACACCTCAGTGAAAACTACTACTGGATTTACTCCTTTCCAGTTAGTATATGGCATAGAATTCGTATTACCAATCCAGTGTGAAATTCCTTCGTTGAAACTCAAAGTAGAACTCCTGCCTCACACTTCTGTTGAAGAAGAATGTTTCCTATATCTGACTAGGTTGGATGAGACACATCGTGATGTTTCTCTCGTTAACAAGACATATCAAAAATGAATGAAGAGTCAATATGAAAAATCTGTCCATCCTCGTACTTTCGCAAAAGGAGACCTAGTCCTCGTTTATGACCAGGCTCACGATAAGTTAGGGACAGGCAAGTTAGAACCTTTGTGGCATGGTCCTTACATTGTGAAATGTGTACTACGTAGAGGTGCCTACGAGCTAGTTGACTACGATGGAGTCTCTCTTGGTGAACCCTGGAATGGGCTTTACCTTAAAAAATACTATTCATAGAACATATAGCATGCATTCTTTGTACACTATTCTACTTTAGTTTTGGTGTGTCTTTTTCTCTTGTCTGTACAAGTTTTCGTCTGAGCCGCTTATACTTTGTCTTGTGATTGCATGCACAGATGAAATCTTCCTTTCCTATATTTGTCAGGTTTTCGGATGGTGCTAGTCGACACACCCAGAGTATTTCCTATGCAGCTTGGGTCATTTACCACTCTGATGAGTTAGTGAGTTCAGGAGGCGGTTGCCTAGGATCGGCAACCAATAACATGGTAGAATATCATGTCGTCATTGGAATTTTAACTGAGGCCTCCTCCCTAGGTATATCTCACATGATCATTAACTTAGAATCTCAACTCGTGGTTTGTCAGCTTAATCGGGTCTATGCCATTCACAATCCTATCCTATTGCGTCTCCACCTACGAGTTCATCGTCTTGAAAGAATGTTTGAATTTATAGAATACAGACACATACCAAGAGGAATTAATACAACTTTGGATTCGCTAGAAAATTATATTATGGATCGTTATCTTGCGCATAGATGAATTTTTATAAAGAAAATAAATCATATAAAATGCATCCCATGTAAAATAAATGCATCACACAAATATTATTTGCAAACATCATTGGCTCCACAAAAACTCTATATCTGTATATATATACTAGATGATAGAAAATGTTTGGTTACATCAAAAAATGTACATAGAAGGGAAAAATTTGGGCCCTCATGCCCATAATATCATAATATAAACTACACAAAATATCAGGAGGATCATAATCCTCCTACGCCACATTGTGCTCTGAGTAGCACACTACTACATGGGCCACTCATCTAAGCAGGTAGTTCAGGATCTCGGGAACTCCTACTGTGTGTCTTTGTAAATGCAAGGGTACATCTCGTCTCTTGAGAGGAGCGACACCCATCATAAGACCACGGAGGTTTCTCTCAACCTCCCGGAGACCCCCCAATGCTACCTCACTGTCCATAGCTATCTGTGCATCTCCATGATGCCCCAGTGTCAGTATCTCCACTGGACGTGTTGCTCCTCTATCTGCGTGGTGAAACAATACATTTGTTAAAAGCCCCTCTAAGTACACATAAAAATAATATAAACTTTAAAAACAAAAAACACTTGACAAAGTCTTGGTTTCATTCCTAACGCATCCTAGTCCATTCCATATGGAAGAACCAGTTCCATGCTACCCCGAAAATATACTCCGGCGTACAGAAAGACCTCAATGACAATCAGTTGACATCTTAGCCAAGCAAAGAAGTCACATGTGAATTTGAATTCTGAGTCGGTCCCCAACCTCGGAGACAGACTCGTCCAACGCTCCATGCGTGGTTCATCTACCGGTCATATCACCAGTGCGATCTATGGTTGCATCTGTGGAATTCAATCTAAGAAGAATGAAACCAAAATGGAATCGTACCCAAATTGTTTCTACTGCCCCATCTTGCATCTTGAAATCTGATCCTTCACATTGTGAACGAAAATTGCGCTCCAATTAAACAAAGTTGGCTCCACACATTGTAAAGCATAGGCCAGATGAGATATCGAAGCCAAGTGTGTGCTGGTAATACTTGCCAAATTTGTGATGGCAAATAAGACGGATCAAAGAGGCAAATCTCTAACATCTTTTTTCACAATTCTGCCTCCAACCAATCGCGATCCCGGAACATAATGATTTGCCACGTACTCTTTGACAGGCATTGGAACTGCATGTTGTCCGGATAAGATAAAGGGGGCCCCTCTCTTTGAGAGATCGGTCAAAAAATAGACGTCCTCTAACTCAATGTAGAGCATGTGCAGCCCAATTTGGAATCCCTGTTCAGTAGTATTCCATAACCCAATCATGTACTCAAGTAAAAGGACTTCTTTCTTCATCTTCTGCAGTTTAAAATACTTGAGGAGGCCGCAATTCCTCAATGCAGCCATCTCTTGGGGGTTTTGTAATGTGGCTATGTCATTGAGCTCGTGCTCATGCTCCTTCCACTCAATCATGGCTTCTTACTAATGCAAACTACAAGCACAATCAATTAAAATTCATTAGTCATCTCATTATAACAATTTTGTGGGTAAACTTAACTTAAAAATCAATTCATTTTTGCTTTTTGTGTCGGTGCCCTCCTAATTGCACACACAGAGCACTAGCGCCCCCTAGACAGCACACCAGAGCACTGAAAATCACGGGAAGCACTCCCCTCATCCCTTTGAGGGAGTGCCAATCTTTTTCGCCGCCTAGGGCTATCTAGGTCATAAAAAATGAAAAAAAAAAATTACCTAAAATAAATTTTTAAACTATATTAAATGATTGGAAGGTGTTAAGGACCAACCTAATCCAGACGGAAGAAGAAATGGCTGATTGTAGCTCCAACACAAATGACTTTAATAATTTCTCTCCAAAGTCAATTTCACCATTGCTTGAAGTTTTGGGCAAAAATGAAATGGTAAAAACATTTTTTGACCCTATTTCATTGATATAGACTTCATTTTTTTCTAATATATAGTCTATTTTGGGTTTTTTAAATCATTTTGGAGATGTTATTAATGCCCTGGAATGCAGATTCATCATCATTTGCAGGTTTCAAAGAGGTATTGTTTGATTTAACCTTGTCACACTAACAAGCACAATCTTAGTTCCTTCTCACGCTCGCAAAAACATGAGAACGCAACCGAGTAGACTTTTATCTCTTTTTTGGACTCACATGGATATACAAAAAAGGAACCCCCTGGAGTCATCTTTAAGTTATTTTCAGACTCTCTAAACATGAAGAAAAACTGAGTTTGCTTTCTCTAGACTCGTTAAAAATTACACATTGAAGGACCCATATGGGAACGAACCCTTACTTCTTCCAGTTTGTTAAACAAAGGAAGGGACTTACCAAAGTTAAGTTATATCAATCATTTGTTATCCTCCTCAATCTCATAAAAATAAAAAGAGGTACTCGTCCATATGGATGGGGGAAAAAATTGAAGGAAGCAAGCCAAGCAGTTTTTGAAAACATGACAGGTCACTCTTATAGTCACCCTTGAACACAGCACATTGTTTTCACATACATTTTAACCCGTTGAACCTCTACATCGAACCAATACTCAGATTTCCTTTACTCCTTTGGGTCACCTGACGAAATTCATAGTATCCACTACATCATGTTTTGGTCCATGTCATGTTTCTGTTGTTGTGCCTTAGTGTTCAAGGGAAGTATCTGCCTCGAGAGTCAACCATCACAAATTTCCAGTTTCAATACCTGTGTCAGTCCGTTCTCATTTTTTATCCACCAAATTACGTCTCTATGTCAGTTTCATGTTGTTGATGAGGGATACATCAAGGCCCTCCTTCGACGAGTCTTTTCCTTTCAACTTGAACACATCATCCGGGAACTAGAATTAAAAACCAGTTAGTACCTTGGGACCTGCATGCCTCAATGGTAGGCCTCCTCACTTCCGACAGTGGTTTTACATCATTGACCTTAGATCGAATGATTCCACGAATGTTTGAATTCAATTCATCTATTCACATTCATTGGATTGTACTAGGGTACCTTGGGTGTCATTGACATCAATGGTGATTTCCCTCGCACTTTTTAACGTTTTAACTCATTAACCGGTAATCAAGTGGTATCTACCATGTTCGAAATCAAAACATCTATTCACATGGTTAGATTTGTACCACATTGGGATCAGTAAGAAGACCCTGGGTTGAGTATTCACTCTGATATCTATTTCACCCAGGTTGTGAAGGAGTTTCTTTTGATAATATTGATATATATATATATATATATATATATATATATATATATATATATATACTGTCACATAGATCCAATTTGTATTGGTCTGTGGCTATGTTTTGTCATCTCGTAGATCCACTGTGTAATTCTCATGGCTACGATTAGTTCATGTCATGGAAGTATAGATCCACATTGTATCTTTGGTGGCTATACCTCTTAAGTCAATATGATTATGGATCCGCAGTGTATTTTATGGCGGCCATACCTTGAAATTATTTTATCACTCAAGCATAGGTATGCCTGCCTTGGGTTTGAAACATGTCATAGCATTTGTTTGATGGTTGTATGCAGCTTCTACCAGGTTCTTTGAGTCCATACCCTTGCTTCAAAAAGTCTAAAAATTACTTCAGTCATCATTTTTTGTTTTCTGACTTCTCACTTTGGGGGGCAATCTGTTACACGTAAAAATTACTCACTTCGATGATGTCTCATTGTTGTTATCGCAAGCGTTGCACTTTTGTCACAAGTGTCACAAGTGTCACAGAAATCATAATGTCATCTCACATTTATCTCATTGCGAACGACACCATAAGAACACTTGAGATACCCTTTAAGACTGGTTAAAAGAAGGAAATACATCATTTGGCAAAGAGTACAAACTTTTACCTTGAGAAATTACCATCACAAAAGAATTTTTGGAGATCGGTGCTCCCCTGCCTACTTGCAGGGAGTGCTAGTGCCCCTTGTCCTCTTTGCAGGGAGCACTGCAATGGTTTGTGGCCCACTTTGAGGGAGCACTAAGATGTTGAGAAAATCATGGGACAAAACCCCCTTATCTCTGAAGTCAACTGAGAAATATCCGAGTCAATTTGGCTCGAATCCAAGACCAAGGCTGGATCTAAGGGGAGTTCCACAACTGATGGATTAATATCCTCAACTTATCCCAAGAATATATAATATGGTTAGGCCTCTCAAAGCCTATATAAGGAGACACTGTCATGGTGAAAGGGAGATAATAATCAGTGAAAAGTATTATCTTTTTTATTATGGATCATTCGAGCAAGGGGTTAGACAAGGAGACCTTGGTGAGGCTACTACATCTGCATCTACACTTTGTAAGAACCTTATTTTTTTCTCATTAATACATGTGCTTGGCCTGTTTCCTTCAAGATTGTGTACATTTGCATGAACTTGTATTTTGGATAAATATAGTTTCAAACTAATCATGGTAGAATAGGAAGTATGCTTTGTCTTTGTTGTTTATTGTATTGCAGGACTTGTTGAAGTACTTGGAGATCAACTTCAACTTGGACTGAGCAAGGACAAACGTCGTAAAAAGGTACTCATATCTTCTTCCTCTTCTCTATTGATTAGCTTAGCTATGTTTAAATGAAATTCAGTGTTCAAAGTTATCACTTTTATGTCTTGGTCATAGAGGTCTAAGATTCAAGAGGGAATTCACCTGTCCATAGGAGAATTTTCCTACAACACCATCAAAGAAAAATTACACATTCCTATCATTGATGACCCATTGGATGAATTGAGCAGTGATCAGTACTTTACTAAACTTGATCTTCATTCTGACTACCACCAGCTACATATGAAACAGGAAGACATTCCCAAGATTTCATTTAGAACTCATGAGGATCACTATGAGTTCTTGGTCATGCCCTTTGGCATGTGTAATGCTCCCTCCACTTTTCAAAATCTCATGAATCATGTCTTCTATCATTTCTTCTATAATTTTGTCTTAGTTTTCTTTGATGATATTCTCATCTATATTAAAACCTGGCAAGCATGTCTCGCCCATGTGAATCAAGTTCTTCATCTACTCTCTTAGCACAAAATTTTCCTAAAACAATCTAAATGTTCCTTTGGATCCTCGGAAGTGGAGTACCTAGGTCATATTGTCAATAAGAATGGCATATGAGTGGATCCTAAGAAAATTTAAGCTATGAAGGATTGGCCTCGCCCTAAAACTCTTAATATATTGTGTGGTTTTCTAGGTTTAATGGGCTATTATCGCAAGTTTGTTCAAAATTATGGAAAAATTATAGCACCTCTCACTGGTCTCCTTAAAAAGCATGCTTTCACATGGACTCTAGCAATTGATCAATACTTCCGCACCTTGAAAGAGGCTATGTGCACGACTCATGTCCTGGCACTTCCATACTTCACCAATACTTTTGTTATGGAATGTGATGCTTCCGAGAAATGCATTGAGGAATTCCTCATGCAAGATGGAAAGCCTTTGGCTTTCACTAGCAAACAACTTTCAGAGAGACATTTGGTCCAATCAATATATGAAAATGAAATATTGGCTATTCTACATGATGTGGATCTATGGGGTCCTTATCTATTGGGGAAATGCTTCCAAATTAAGATTGATCATCATATCCTCAAGTATTTTTTGGAACAACAAATTTCATCCCCAAAGCAACAAAATTGGGTGACCAATCTATTTGGAAATGATTATGAGATCATTTACAAGAAGGGAAAACAAAATGTGGTTGTTTATTCTCTTTTCAAGAAGTATGAAGAAGAAGGGTCCCTATTTTCCCTCTCCTTCATTGTACCAGTTTGGCTCCAATTAGTTACTCGAAAATGGCTACAAGACCCCAAAATTTCTCGCCCGATCCAACAATTGCAACACCATTCTCCAATTTCTCCAAGGTACTCTTGGCACAATGAAGATATTATATACAAAGGTTGTATGTATTTAAGAAAATAGTTTCAACTTAAATCCACAGTGATTTCTAGGCATCATGCTTCACCCACAACTGGGCATTCAGGGTTTACCAAAACCTATGAAAGAGCCAAACATTCATTTTTCTAGGATGGTATGTGTTAGCGATATTTCTTGTCTCGGGATTAGGCGCACCCATGTCTACATTTTACATAGGAAATGCCCAAGCGCAGCGCGGGAGAATCCTGTTTTTCAGTAGCAAGTCAAGCGAGCGGGCACAGTTTTTTCCCATCGGCGGCCGAGATCCATCCATAAAAAATAGATCGAAAGTCATCGGTTTTTCGGGGCCGTTAAGTTGCCCGGGGTTTATCACGAAGGACAGCGCCAACGGTTCAAAGCAAATCTGAAACATCCAATCTCGTTGGGACAGGTGGTAGCCAGTCGGTGTATGGGGGATCGGTGATTCGGGAGACAAGGAGTTGTCCGTTCATTGCATTTGAAATCGTCGATCAGCGAAGTTCCAAAAGCACCTTTGGCGCCTAGCCCCGGGACTCAGCCCCAGGTCATATCAAGCGAGCCTACAAAATGGGGGGAGCCTCCTATATAATAACATACTATCTGGGTCGTTCATCTGAGGGACACGCAACACACGTCCGTGTCGCGTCGACATTTGGGAGTTCAAGGAGTACATGCTCCTCGTCCCTTAACTTCTCGAAACCTCGAACACCGAAATGCCGATAGCACCCAGAATCGGGCCCATGGTTTTGGCACCTGGTCATAAAGGAGCAAGCCTGGAGGAGGGGCACTTATGATTAAGCGAGAAGCAAATTTGGATGGCAGAGATTCACGGGCCTGGATCAACGGTGCACATGGGATTCTGGAGCCCCCCAGCCTACCTTTAAGCAGAGGGGGGGGGTCTAGAATCGAGGGAGCACCTCTTCAATGGTCATGATCAAAGCGCCCAGATCAACGGTTCCCAAGGCGATTCCGGCCCCCCCCCCCCCGCCTTTCTATATTTAAGCGAAGGGGGGGGGTCCAGAATCAATTGCGCACCTTCCCATCGGCCAAGATCAAAGCACCCAGATCAATGACGCTTAGGTGATCTCATCCTTCTCAGCTACTCTATTGTTAATCAGTGTGGGCCCTTTCCCCATCGTGTCAGCTTGTGGACCATCCTCTCCCCTGCCATCTGTTCACCCCCTGACCGTAAGATGAGGCTCACCCCCCTTAGCTCTTCCTCATCCTCTAACATCTGTCCATCTTCCCTCTTGTGGTCCCTATGGTCTCCTCCTCCATCTCATCATTCACTCACCGCCTACCATGCGTCCCGCTCCTTTCCATGTCAGCCTCCCATCAAGGCATGCCTGTTATATCTCATCCCCTGCTCCCACCACTTATTTCCTTCCACCATGTGTCTTCCCTTGCCGCCTCTCTTGCTCCTCTTTGCTTCTTATTTCCCACCCCCACCGTTTTGGTCCCCCCACTCCCCTTCCACGCCTAACCCTTCCTGCTGGCCTCCACGCTATTCATCAAGCCATTCATATTTTCTAGGTGGCAGCGCGAGGAGTCTTCCATGTTGCAGAAGTGTCGATTTGGTCGGGCCCTCCTCAATCCCAATGAAGCAATTATTGAAGCGGTTGGTGGTGGTTAGACATCGCCTCCGCTATAATGGGAAAGTCCAGCAACAAATTAAAGGCACGTCGATTCGCCCATGAAGCTGTCAGGAGTTCGATTGCATCTGCCATTGGTGCACAGTTATTCAAAGATTGCAAGTGCAGATGGTCAAAAGCCATGCAGACGCAAAGTTTAATGCAACGTGTCGGTTTTGTTGCTATGGTTGTTTTGAGTATATGTAGGCATTTTCGCCATTTTGAAAAGTATCGATGGTAGAGCAGAGCTCCCTACTGTAAAGTTTAATAGACATTCTAGTTTGTTGGATATGCATCTCTATATGAGATATCTTGTTTTATGACAGACAGTTTTTCTCACTCCATCTAATTTTCGTCTCATGCTAAGAGAGTTTGTGATAGACTGAGTCGCGCGAATTATTGCAGTTCTGTTGTGATAAATGATTTATTGTTGCATTATTGTATTCTCTGGTTTTCTATATTTAAGTGCAAGAAGACCTTGTGTTTGGATGCCTTCTTCTACATTCTGTTAGGAAGCTGTCGTTTATAACAGACCTCCGCACTCTTCCCATATAAGTCCTCCGTCTATTCACCCTTTACTACAACTCACTGTCTGAAGTTTATAAAGACCTCACTCACCTATGCATGCCTGGCCTAGTTTGGAGTTGGAATGATATCGTTTTGAGTTGGCTTCCATTCGGTCACCCCATCTATAAACAAATCGTGACATAAAACTGATGGGCATCGGGCTCTGTTCTTGCAAGCAATCCAGGAGTGACTTCCATCGCCAACAGTATGAAATATGATGTTTGCACCTTTGTGGTTGAATGTGATTTTTGTCAATGCAACAAGGGAGAAACATTGAAATCCTCGGGCAAACTCCAACTGCTTCTGATTCCCCCCACTATTTGGAGGGATAATTCTATGGATTTCGTTGTTGACTTACCTAAATTGGGAAATAAGTTAGTCATCATGGTGGTCGTCGATCGTCTTTCCAAATATGCTCATTTTTGTGCTCTTCAAAACCCGTTCACTGCCTCCACAGCGGCTCAAATTTTCATGTATAATATCTTCAAACTTCAAGACATGACTCATTCTATTGTCTCTGACAGAGATCCAACTTTCACCAACAATTTTTGGCAAGAATTGTTCAGGCTCCAGAAAACCTAATTTCATCTTAGCACCGCCTATCATCCATAGACCGATGAAGTTGTCAACAAGTGCTTGGAAAAATATTTGCGGTTTTTTGCATCCAAAAGACAAAATCAATGGGCTCAATGGTTATCCCTAGTTGAATGGTGGTACAACACAACTTACCATACAACTATTCGCATGACTCCTTTTGAATCAGTATACAAACAAAATCCCTTTTTGGTTCTCTCATACATACCAGGTGTCTTGAAGATTTAGGAGGTTGACAAAAATCTTACAGTCCAAGAGGCCATTCTCTGTACCCTCAAAGAAAATTTGTTCATTGCTCAGAATCGCATGAAGTAAAAAGAAAATTAGGGTCACTCTAGACGTCAATTTGTTGAAGGGGAACATGTGTTTCTTCTTCTGCAAAATTATAATCAAACTTCACTCAAAATTAAACATTGTTAGAAAATTTCTCTCAAATATTATGGTTCTTATATAATTCTCAAGCGAGTGGGGTATGTGGCCCACTAGTTAGCTATTCTTAGTTATTCTAAGCTCCATATTTTTTTTCATGTCTCATGCTTAAAGAAAGTGATTGGAACTAAGTTCCACACTCAAACCAGTCTCCCTGAGTTGGATGAAGAAGGTTCCATTTGGTTGAAGCCACAAGCAGTCTTGAACTGGCGAGAGCGTTGTCTCTATCAATGCACCATCAAGGAAGTGTTAGTTCAGTGGAAAGATACAACTCCAAAAGATGCCACCTAGGATTCGGCCACCATTCTGCAAAGATTTCCTCATATCAAGCCTTGAGGACAAGGGTTTTCTTCAAGGGGGAGGTCATGTTAGGGACCTAATCTCCCTAACCCCTCACGTAGGTATAATATTATATTTTCCATGTAATAAAGGCCAACATTAGTTAATAAGGCATATTTAATAAATGTGAACAAGTTAATGTAAGAAGACCTAATAGAATCTTTCGCTTCTATAAAGATCTTCCCCTAGAATGTTCTTTAGAATATAGAATTAGTATAAATAAGAGTAGGAGGCATGAGAAATCATTGCCTTAAGAATTATTGTAATAGAGAATTGTTCTAATGGAGGTTTCTCCCTTGAAGAGGCAAGTGAAAATTATTTTATATCATTAAAGGTATCATTTTTGGTATTGTGGTTCTCTACATTCTGTTGTTTCGTTGGTATTTTCTACAGTATTTATGTTTTCTTCTTATTATAATAGGTTTGGTACCTAACACAATTCCACATCATCTAACACATGTTGTGCCACATCATCCTAGGTGCCACATAGGCACACTTGTCAAACCAAGGATGGAAAACAAGATAACTCCACACTTGATATATTTGCATTAACTGGATAGGTGAATAAATACAAATAAAATGGATGTTTGTCTTCCATAATGGATGATGCTCCCTATCACCTATGACTTTTCATATTTACATTAATATTACAAGTAGCGCAAACACTAAGGATTACATTTCCAACATTCACCCCTTAATCTGAAGGGGTGTGTGTGAGTCTAAGCATCATTCTCAACTTCTCAATTTTCTCTCTTTGAAGCACTTTGGTGAATATTTTTTTTATTTTCTCATTTGTGTAATGATGTATAAAGTGAATAGTCTTGGCCTATACATGATATCTAATCAGGTGATACTTTGCGTTGATGTTCTTAGTTTTATCATGGACTCTGGGATTGTTGGCCAACTTGATTATAGAAGTATTGTCAACTAGAAGAAGAGTACAATTCACTTGTTTCTCCTACAAATATTTAAGTATTTTCTTGAGCCACACAATCTCCTTCATCGCTTTTGCAGTTTCCTCATATTTTGTCTCTATTGTAGACTATGTTGGGATTGATTATTTGTGTGATCTCCAGGGGACAACTACTGATCCAAGACTCATGAGATAGCCTAAATTTGATACTCCATTTTCCTTATCTCCATCAAAATTTGAATCAAAATATCCGATCAAGTTGAAGTCATCCACCTTAGAGTACCTGAGTCTAAAATCTTGAGTTCCTTTCAAGTATTTTAGAACTCTTTTTGCAGCAGACCAATGTCCTTCACAAGGATTTTGCATGAACCTAGAAAGAATCCCAACAAAAAAATAAATGTATAGTCTGGTGGTTGTAAGATAGATAAGACTCCCCACAAGATATATATGCTTGGTTGCATTCTCAAATTCATTCTCTTCTTTTGATGTGAGTTTCAATTTTTTTCCATTAGAGTAGAAACAGGATTGCACTCAACCATGCCAAACATTTTCAACAATTCTCCATGTACTTCTTATGGGATATGAATATGTACCTTGGATTTTGAATCACTTCAATGCCTACATAGTAGTTATGTCCCAAATCTATCATCTTGAAGTATTTCATCAACTCTTTCTTTATGGATGCAATGTAGTTTTCATTGTTCCATGTTATCAACATATCATCTACTATACTACAAGATATACAATAGTTTTTCCAACTTTTTTGACAAACAAAGTTGCATCATCAAGATTGAAATGCTTGAAATTCAATTTCAGAAGATGCGCAATTAACTTTTCATACCATGCTCATGGTGCTTGTTTCAAGCCATATAAGGATTTTATGAGCTTGCATACCTTATTTTCTTGTCCATTCACAACAAATTCTTATGGTTGAGACATGAACAAATTCTCTTTCAAGTCTCCATTCAAGAAAGCCTTCTTTACATCCATTTGATGAATTTTCCATCCATTATGTGCAGCCATGGAAAATAGAGTTTGGATGGGATCCTATTTTTTTTGTGGGGGGGAAAGTATCTTCATAATCAACACCTTATTTTTGTGAAAATACCTTTTCCACGAGCCTTGCTTTGTGCATTCCAAGAGAGACATTTGATCTATACTTGTTCTTGAATACCCACTTGTAGCCAATTGGATTTGTTCCAAATGGACACTCCACCAACTTCCACGTCTCATTCTTGATGAGAGCATCATATTACTTATGGATGTATTCTTTACATTCATCATGAGAAGCAGCTTCTTTAAAGGAATTTGGTTCATGGTTAGTAGATAAATTCAACTCACAATCATATGAAACATCCATGTCATCTACATCACATGATTTTGAATTATCTACATTACCTCCATCTTGTTTTGAGGACAATTTGGTTCCTATATTTCGAACCTCATCAGGATGAACATTTTCAAGTGTTTTTGTAAGCCATTTTGGTGGACCTTTCTAAGATGGCCCAGGTTTCTTAGCTAATTGATGTGGTGTTTATTTCTCATCAAGCCTCATCTTTTCAATCCTCTTGATCACATCATCCAACTGAATTTCATGTTCTGAGGAAGTGGCAGGAACTTCTTCATGTGAGGGTGATGGTGCTACAAAAGTAGATTCTAGATATTGACCCAAGATAGGGATCCCTCCTTCAAGATGTGGAATATCATCATCAAATTCATGATATGTCTTTACATGAGTGAATCTGTCCAGATGATCAAGCTTCCTCTCAACAGTTTTGTCTTTCTTGTAGGATTCAAGAAATATCACATCTCTGGAAAGGATGAATTCTTGTTTGTCTCGTCGTAAAGATGATACCCCTTGGTGGTATTTGAATACCCCAAGAAGATGCACTTCTGACTCCTTACATCAAGCTTGCTTCTTTTCTCCTTAAGAATCAAGGCATAGCAAGTGGAACCAAAGACTGAGATGCCTCACCAAAGGAATGTGGCCATACCACATTTCATGAGTCTTTTTTTTAAGAAAATGAGATGGACACTTGTTTTTGACATAAATGTTGAGTTTTCAAGAGATGATATTGTGTGTGTGTGTGTGTGTGTGTGT
>JZKD02S2036797.1:260958-282701 GCA_000966675.3 Picea glauca | reverse complement strand
GTGTGTGTGTGTGTGTGTGTGTGTGTTATTTAATATGCAAAAGGATCACAACTGAAAGATAGATATCCACAGAAAAACAAGATATATCCTCAGGGAAACCCTCAAGGGGGAGAAAACCCTGCAAAATTTCCTCGGTATATATTCCTCCAACATGTACAATGTCATACAATTCTCTTTCACGAACTCAAGACCAAAGACACCCAGACACGAACTAAGAATAGCCTCCTAGATAAGTGTGTACTACTCTCTTGTACTTATATTCAATGAGTGGTCAAAATGAGTTGATATAACCTCTATTTATACTCTAAAAGACCTAAAATACATGACTTATCAATAAAACCTTTCACAATTACACTTAGGAATAACCAATACAATTACACTTAGGAATAACTTATGAAATTACATAAAATCTCAACACTCCCTCTTAATGAGGAAGGTATTCTATCCATCACAGACTCTAACATTGTCGCCATCCACATGAACTCATGACCATTTACTGTTGGACACACGAATCTATACATCATAGAAAATCAATAGTGACTTCACAGCATGCATCCCAGGCCAGTGGGTATCTCTCTGATAGCTACAACATGTTAGGGACCTAACCCCTCACGTAGATAGAATAATATATTTCCATGTAATAAAGGTCAATATTAATAAGGCCTAGCAATAAGGAAGAATAAGTCAAATGTAAGAATACCTAATAGAAGATTCCGCTTCTAAAAGGATCTTCCTCTAGATTGTTCTTTTGATAGACATATTTAGTATAAATAGGAGTAGAGGGTATGAGAAGTTTTGTCTTGGATATTATTGTAATAGATCTCTACTCTGCTGGATTTTTCCCCCTCGAAGAGGCAAGGGAAGATTTCTCTCAGTAATCAAAGTTCTCTTTCTGGTGTTATTTTGGTATTATTTTGGTATTATTGTGGTGTTGTTCTGGTTATATTGTTGTTTATCTACCATTTCTAGCTAATTATTTCCATTCTGCATACTATTTTATATCTGGAATATTACAAGTGGTATCAGAGCACCTTCCTCGGCCGAAAATTGTGGGTTAAATTTTTGTTTCAGGGTAGATACGTATTCCGGCGTCTTTAAGCTACAGAGATTTGTCGTTACACACATAAACCTGTGGTCGGGGATTCATACACGTAGGAAATACAAGTGGTACTTAAGCGCACATCTGTTGGCCACCCTTGTAACCCATGTTGGTACCCCTTCGAGTGATAGTGCATCAAACAACACATGTATACGGATCAGCCTCGATCTCATGAAGCCCTCCACAGATGAATTGATTGACCACCTGACTGCTATAGTTCCACCATGAGTAGCACTTGGGAAGGTACTCTCTAGTACTAGTTGGGTAGTATGGATAAGGGCACGGTCTAGCCTCCTCAGTTGGTTCCCTAAGATATTGGGTCAAGTACTACTATTGGAGTCCACACATATATCAGAGAGCTATAGCACATGACAAAATCTTGTCTGTAGAACCCTTAAATACCCTAACCCTTGGGACGGAAAAAAAAAAAAAAAAAAAAACAGACAAGATCTATTGCCACGCAACTGTGTCTCCTGCATTTGGGTTGCGAAATTACTACACATTTCTTCATGTTGAGCATTTGGGAATTTCATCATTGCAGTATTCTTCATATCAGGGTATAACTTTGTAGGAGTAAAAAAAATAAAAATTAAAAGTCTGGATCTAGTTGGCACCATTATTTGAGATATATCTCGTTGGATTTCTCTCTTCGCCCTTATCGCATTCATACCTATCATTTTTCAGAAAAACTTTTTCTCATGGAACTAACCCCCTTCTAACACCCTTATTTGGGCTTTACCCCATTGGATTCAAATTGTCACCCTAATCATAGTGATACACTTCACCCATAACCCATTTTTTTTGTGGTCCCACCCGCCCATTTTCATGTTCCCTATTCATCATGGCCCACACCCGTAGCCAAGACTTGGGAGCTCGCTTCAATGCCTTGCACTCTAATTTCATAGAAACCCAACAAAAAGTGAGACAACTTAGTGTAAATATTGCCACCATCAATAAAAGCATGCATTCCTCCATCAATGCCAAAATAGAGGACCTTAAACAAGACCTTGCTACCTAGCTTGAATCCTTCACTATGATGATATGTGCCAAGCTGAATACCCCTGCATATCTTCCCTCATCTGACCCACCTTTGCAAATCGAACGTGAAACTTCCTCTCATTCCCATAATTTTTATCCCCATCACTTTCAATGTGACCTACACCTTTCGCGTGTGGATGTGACAAAATTTGATGGTTCGGATCCCACTGGCTGGGTAACTCAAATGGAACATTATTTCTCTATGTATGGAATTATGGATGAGTTGGCCAAACTCCAACATGGTGTTCTCCATCTAGTTCAAGAACGTTGGCAATGGTGGTAATGGAGAAAAAATGTGGAAATGTGGCTTGGACACACTTTGTGGCAGATATTTATGAATGCTTTGACAGTGACACCAACCATTTAGGCCGTTTGAAAAAGTTGAAACTATCTGGCACAGTGGAAGACTTTATAGATGCTTTCAAGCGATTGGATTTTCATACAGAGGGCATGTCTAATGATTTTTTTTGAGAATTTTTTATCAGTGGCCTTAAGGATGAGATTCGTTCCCATGTCCTCATGGCTTGACCTCAGATTTGGGTGGACGCTACTAAAAGAGCTAAGCAAGAAAAGCAGGTTGTCTCTTCTCAAAACTTAAAATCCTCCTTTATTCCTTGCACTAAACTAGTCACTCCCACTCCTCCTTTTGCTCCACTAAAGATCCATAAATTGACTAGGGTCGAAATGTTTGAACGCCAACTCAAACACCTTTGTTATAATTGTGATGACAAATATTTTCCTGGACACAAGTGTAAGGAACAAAATCATTTTATGGCCATCTCAGAGGATGTTTCAGAAGACGATGTTGAGGCTCCCCTTGTGTCTGTGTCACTTGAACCCACTGACATGACCCCTCCCTCAGACCCTCCCTAAGTAGAACCGGTCATTTCCTAAATTCTCTCACTGGATTCTCTGCTCCCCAAACCCTCAAGTTAATTGGACACATTAATCATAGGAAGGTCATCATTCTTGTTGATAGTGGAAGCACCCGTAATTTTATTCATCGTTGCATTGCCCAAGAAACTAATTTCTATATCTGTGTCTTCAATCATTTTCAAATCATGATTTCTAATGGTGGATCCATGAAATGTGGAAGGAATTGTGAAAATGTGTGTCTCCAAATTGGTGAGTACCACATGAAATCTAATATGTTTGTTATAAACATGGGCGGTTGTGACATTGTGTTGGGTGCAGAATGGCTAAGGACTTTGGGTGCCATTATCATGGATATTAAGGAACTAACCATGCAATTCGACCAAGAGGGACAACAATATAAGTTCCAAGGCATCATTGTCAGTTCCCTAGAGATCATCAGTTCCCATCGCATGGAAAATATGATCAAAAAAGGTCATTATGGAATTATTTCCCAACTCCATGCCATACAAGCCACTGAGACACCCTCTGTGTTGTAGGACCTCCAATCCATCCTCTCTAAACATCAAGCAGTTTTCCACTCCCCAGGGACTCCCTCCTTCCTGTGGTTTTTGTGAACATTCCATTCCCTTTGTCCCAGGAATCCTTCCTCCCAATATCCATCCCTATCGTCATCCCTTTTCCCAAAAAAATGAAATTGAGAAAATTGTTCAAGAATTGCTCAACGCACATGTTATTTTCCCTAGTATGAGCCCCTACTCTTCTCTTGTGGTCTTGTTCCTTAATAAAAAAGGTTCTTGGCACATGTGTCCGCGACCTCAACAAACTCACCATTAAATAAAAAATTCTCATTCTTGTCATTGATGACCTCTTGGATGAATTGAATGGTGCTCAGTTCTTTACTAAACTTGATCTTTGTTTTGGATACCACCATTTCTGTATGAACGAGGCATAAATTCCTAAGATTACATTTAGAACTCATGAGGGCCACTATGATTTTTTGGTCATTCCCTTTGGATTGTGTAATTCTCCCTCCACTTTCCAAAGCCTCATGAATCATGTCTTATGTCCTTTTATTCGTCATTTTGTCTTAGTTTTCTTTGATGATATCCTCATCTATAGTAAAACCTGGACAACCCATCTTTCTCATGTGGATCAAGTTCTCCATATACTCTCTCAGCACCAACTTTTCCTCAAACAATGTAAATGTTCTTTTGGCACCTCAAAAGTCGAGTACTTGAGTCATCTTGTTGGCAGGGCCAATGTCAGGTTGGATCCTAAAAAGATTGAAGCTATGAAATTTTGGCCTCACCCAAAGAATCTCAAAATCTTGTGTGTATTTATGGGTTTAACAGGTTATTATTACAAGTTTGCTAAGAATTATGGAAAGATTGTGGCACCTCTCACTGCTCTCCTTAAAAAGAATTATTTCACTTGGACTCTAGCAGCTGCTCAGGCTTTTCAAACCTTGAAAATGGCCATGTGCACCACTCCATTCCTATCCCTTCCTGATTTCACAAAGACCTTTTTCTTGGAATGTGATTCTTTCAGGAAAGGAATTGGTGCAGTCCTTATGCAAGAGGGTCATCCTTTGGCCTTTACCAACAAACAACTGTCAGAGAAACATTTGGGCAAATCAATCTATGAAAATGAAATCTTGGCTATTTTTCATGTCGTGGATCTTTGGTTCCCTTATCTATTGGGGAAATGCTTCCAAATTAAGACAGGTCATCAAAGCCTCAAGTATTTTCTGGAACAACGCCTTTCCTCCCAAGAGAAACAAAAATGGGTGGTTAAGTTCTTTGGATATTATTATGAGATCATTTACAAGAAATAAAAAGACAATGTGGTTGTTGATGCACTTTCTAGAAAACATGAAGATGAAGGGTCCATTTTTTCTCTCTCCTTCATTGTACCATATTGGCTCCAAGTTGTTCGCCAGGAATGGCTACACGATTCCAAAAGTTTGCATCCAATACAACATTTGTAGGCCAATTCTCTAGTCTCCCCAGGTTAATCTTGGCTCAATGAAGAGCTTCGATACAAAGGCCATTTGTATTTAAGTAAACAGTCAAAACTTAAATCCACGGTACTTTCTGAGCTTCATGCTACATCCACCACTGGGCACTCAGGGTTTACCAAAACCTATGACCGGGTCAAACGTTCTTTTTTCTGGGATGGTATGAAACAGGATGTTCACAATTTTGTGGTTGAATGTGATGTTTGTCAACACAACAAGGGAGAAATATTCAAATATCCTGGCACACTACAACCGCTTATAATTCCGCCTGCTATTTGGCGAGATATCTCTATGGATTTTATTGTAGGCTTACCTAAATCAGGAAATAAATCAGTCATCATGGTGGTAGTTGATTGTCTTTCCAAGTATGCTCTTCAACACCCATTTACAGCCTCCATTGTGGCTCAACATTTCATGGATCAGGCCTTCAATCTTCATGGTATGCGTCATTCTACTATTTTTGGTCGCGACCCAACTTTCACCAGCAATTTTTTGCAAGAACTGTTCAAGCTACAAGGCACCCAATTGCATATCAGCACCTCTTATCATCCCTAGACTGATGGTCAAACTGAAGTTGCCAACAAGTGTTTCGAAACATATTTGAGGTGTTTTTCATCGGAAAGGCAAAATCAATGGGCTCAATGGTTACCAGTAGTTGAATGGTGGTACAACACTTCTTACCATACAACTACCTGCATGACTCCTTTTGAAGCAGTATATGGACAAAATCCACCTCCAGTTCTCAAATACTTTTCAGGTGTCTCAAAGGTCCAGGCTGTTTAAAAAACTCTTACAGTTCAAGAGGCTATTATTTGTACCCTCAAAGATAATTTGGTCATGGCCCAGAATCGTTCCAAACTCAAACCAACCTTCCGGAGTTGGACGGAGAAGGCTCCATTTGGCTACAACCACACACATTTTTGGACTAGTGTGAGCGTCATCTACATCAGCAAACCATCAAGGAAGTGTTAGTCCAATGTAAATATACAACTCCAGCAGATGCCACTTGGGAACCAGCTACCATTCTGCAGCAATTTCCTCATCTCAAGACTTAAGGACAAGGTTTTTTTTAAGGGGGAGGACATGTTAGGGACCTAACCCCTCACATAGGTATAATAATATATTTCCATGTAATAAAGGTCAATATTAATAATTCCTAGCAATAAGAAATAATAAGTCAAATGTAAGAAGACATAATAGAAGCTTCCACTTCTAGAAGGATCTTCCTCTAGATTGTTCTTTTGATAGACATATTTAGTATAAATAGGAGTAGAGGGTATGAGAAATTTTGTCTTGGGTATTATTGTAATAGAGCTATGCTATGTTGTAGGTTTCTCCCTCGAAGAGGCAAGTAAACATTGCTCTCAATAATCAAAGTGCTCTTTCTGGTGTTATTCTGGTATTATTGTGGTGTTGTTCTGGTTATATCGTTGTTTATCTGCCATTTCTAGCTAATTATTTATGTTCTACATACTATTTTATATATGGAATATTACACAACATGTCATCATGAGACTATCCATTTTCCCACAAAAAACTCAGATATCTTATGCATGACATCCAGTACCCTGTGATAACATTTGTACCTCATCTCTTCATCATGCATCTAGGGCCGATGGGTAGCTCTCCAATAGCTACAACATGTCATCATGACATACACTTCCCTTTGATAACATATGAATCCATAACTCCCTCTAAAGAGGGACTACACTGAGCTTGTCTCTGAAGTACTCAAACTTCGTCCTTGACAATGGCTTTGTCAACACATCTGCAACCTGCTCATCGGTAGCCACATATTGGAGCCTCACTGATCCCTTCTACATTATATCCCTGATATAGTGATACCTTATTTCAATATGCTTCAACCTATCATGAAACATTGGGTTCTCTGACAACTTTATACAACTCTGGTTGTCGCACAAGATACAAGTCACCTCCATCGCAATATAGAATAATCAAGTCAGCAATTTCCGAAGCCACATTGCTTCGAGAGTTGTTGAACATGATTCCACATACTATGCCTTAGCCATACTGAGTGATACACATGATTTCTTCTTACTGATCCATGAAATCATACTTGATCCCAAAGCAAAGCAACCTCCCAATGTACTTTTTCGGTTTGCAACACCACCGACCCAATCTGAATCTGAATATCCAAGTAGATTGATCTCACTATCTACAAAATACTTGAGCCCATAATCCATTGTACCTTTAAGGTACCTCATCACATGTTTTACTGAAATCATGTGAACACATCTAGGGTCAACCATGTATTGACTTAGGGTGTTCACAACAAATCATATATCTATTCGTGTATTCTTCAAATACATCAATGATCCAATCATCTTCCTGTATAATGTAGCATCCATAGCCTCTGAATTTGTATCATCTAGCAACTTAATATTTGATTCCATCAGTGTAGCCATCGGTTTACATTCCAACACCCCAAACCTCTTCAGTATCTCCATAGCATATTTTCCCTAGCCAAGGAATATTTCATATGTCATACTTATAATCCCAAATAGTAATGTATGAGACTAATATCCTTCTTTTCAAACTCAGAGGCCAACTCCCTCTATCACTAAAAAAAAACCATATTGTCCAGTCTGCCTCACTGGCTCCTCACGTCTTCTATAATTGCAGCAACAAATTTGATAGACACCTCTCTATGCAGCAATAACATTGACTCTTTTCCATTGTTTCCCCTTTCATATTGTCAAACACAACTTCACAAAATAATACACTTGAATCATGATTCTTTCCATCTGAGAGAATTCTCTTTGCATTCTCAATTGGCTATACAATGGATTTACATTCAATCGATCACCTCTTTCCTATCCATTGCTTCCAACGACGAATTGTAGGTAATCCAAAACACAGCAACCATAGTTATTCTCTTGTATTTTTCCCAAAGTAATCATTCCAATCTTACACTTTTCCATATTCATTTCTCATTAATATCATTTGACATAAACATGAACCAGTGGTTCAAGTGATCGTGACATTCTTAACAACGTTGAACAGATTGTATCATAACTGACACTGAATATGTCAAACACTTAGCTCCAAGTAGATGAAAATTCCAACCATGAACAAGGTTCGACTCCCAAAGCATTAATCTGGTAGTTGCACAACTCCTTTTTATCCCTGACCTTCAAAACATTTTAGGCTATCATACCAAAATGATGTAGCGCTAACGCTGCCCACAACATAGAAGAAGGTGGGATGGCCCCTACAGGCTTACATTACACATATTGAATCATTGTTGGTATCATAAAATATTCACGACAATATATTCTTGTATAGGCCTCTCTCATAAGCCTCTCTAGCATATTTATTCACACCATATTTTTGTCAAAGGAATTCTCATTTCACATTATACAAATTCCTCCCACAACATTCTCATGCTCATAAACCCACTGGAATTTTATCAATATACAATGTCATCATCTACATTGGAGGATTTCAAACAATGTCATCTTCTTTCTCTTCTTCATGTTAATGTCATTACTTGGATATTTTGAAACGATTCCATCATTCATTTTCATCGCTACCAGCACCACATGGTGCCCACAGTGACATCCAAAATTAAATAGATTGAAAATTGCAAATCCCATTTTTTCTCACCCATGATCACCTAATCAATCTGATCCCATGAGTATTCACATTTTCATTCAATGTTTTAATTCTTAATATTTTACCAACTCACAAATTATATTTCTTATCTCAATTATCCTCGCCTCAGATAGATGAGGTGTGGTTTCGGAAAACACTGTGCGCACTGAGACCTAATTCTTCCATTGAAACTGTCAATCAAATAAACTGCTTAAAATACAACACTTTGGTGGATCCTTCTACTTGGAAACCCCACCGTTTTGGAAACTCAATGGAAATGTCTCACAATTTCCATAGAGGATGTCTTTTGGTATCATGATATCTCCACCAACTTCGACAACTCCACAATAGGAAACCATGCCTATGATATTTTAAAGAAATTTGTAGACGTGCACAAGATCACGGGCATTGTCGGGGCCCTAAGCTTCAAGGATTTCCACAATGCACAACTCTGGGTCACCCTCATCACGTTTATATATGTAAATCTATTGGAAACCATGGACCATTATATGTCAGACCATTTGGTCTCCATATTAAAGTTGGGAGGAGGAGCACTTGATAATTCATTTAGCTTCTTCACTTTCCAAATGGAATGAAGCTCCGAGACAATATTGAGTATTATACTCAATTCAAATGTTATAAGATCTCTCCCCACCATAGTAGAGCCTGAATGAGCCATTCCTGGAAAAAAATAATACAACACCACACACATCATTGTAAATGTGTTGAACCTTCATAGAATAGATCTAGATAAACAATAATACACACATTTGTAGAGAGAAATGGAGAAAGAATGAAATAATTCTCATTAATCATATTCCACACTCAGCGTGAATAATTTACAATAGATATAGGATACATGAGTAACTAATGATCCATAGTGGTGGTCTAGAGTGATCTGGACACACACCAATAGTTACGGGAGTGAACTACCACATAGTCTAGTCTCTTAGGCATTTACGGGAGTGAACTGCCACATAGTCTAGTCTCTCAGGCATTTACGAGAATGAACTGCCACCTAGTTGAGTTTACTAGTCAACTAGTTTTCAGTTAACTGACTGAACATAGAGTAGTGAGGAGTTAAATCAGGAAATCCAGGGTAATGCATCAGTTTGGTGATGATCCCAAGGAAAGTGCACATTAGTTGGTGATGATCCCAATGTTCCATGGTGACAAAACCAATGCAGCATCTAAACTCAACTCAACTAGTCAAACTGAAGTGTCAACTGAAAGAGAATATTCTTCAGGTGGAATATTCTCCCCTAAAATGTAGGAGACTGGATAATGACTAATTATGACTAATAAAGAATGAGTCCCAGCAACGAGGCCATGTTAGGTACCCAAATACAAAAGATACACTGAAATAAAGTGAGGAAAGAGGGAAAACATCATGGGAAAAAACCCCCCTCAAATTACAATGCATAAAAAAAAAATGAGAAGGAACAAAAAGTAGTTGCTAAGCAACCTTGTCCTTCACTCCAAGAAGACCTCGCAACTGTGCAAGTTTGTGTTCGTTGAATATTTTGTTGAAGATGTAGATGTCTTCATGGATCTAATGAAGTAGATGCACCATTGATATGTCCACACATATCCACTTTCTCTTCTTGTAATGAAGAATATCCAAATAAATTTTGGATGAAACTTTGAAAACCGTGCGGCCGTTTCTGGAAAAGTGATGAAATTTTATTGATTTTAAAATGATCATAACTTCACTTCCCAGACTCTATTTCGGATGATTGTTTTTTTGAAATTGGATATTTTCCCGTGAGGAATTAAAATATCATATTTGTTTATGCAAATTGTGATCAGAAAATATCATAATTGAGTCTTATGTGCGCGGCTCCCTTTTTGTCTCCTGAGATGCATGCATTGCGCATGGAAAAGTTTCTACATGTGACTCCTAGGAGCATGCCATATATATTCCACATGAATTTCAGAAAACAAATCTGAAATGGAGTAGACATCATCTTCAATTAAAGGAATACAAATTTTTGCAAATACTTTTGTAGAAGACTCTTCATAATAAGAAGCTTGATCTTCTGATGGCTTCTCTTCTGGCTCTATCTGTTCAACCTCCTGCATGAAATATTCACAATATTATTTATTCCCAAATAGAACCTCCAATCTGGTCCATAATTAATTTGGAGTTGATTCTTGTGTGTCATCATATACTTTGTGGAGAATTTCTGGAGAAATAGACAAGAAGATAAATCCTAAGGCCATATCTTGTCTATTGAGAAAGTCATTTTTCTCATTGGCAGAATCAAGCTCTACTTCCATTGCCATGGTTATTTGGTATAAGCCTCTAATTTTTATAAGAAGTAGAATATTTGGCTTCCACTCCAAATAGTTATGAGGCATGAAAAGTATTATCGGTGAGTAAAACATAAATTCCATCTTTTATGCCTTCTTCAATCTTCAGTACCTACAAAAAATAATTTGGTGTATCTTTTGCTTAACAGTATGACGGCTCGGATACCATGTAAATGTGTTGAACCTACAAAGAATATATATAGCTAAAAAACAATACACATATTTTCAAAGAGAAATGGAGAAAGAAGAAGAAGGAGAGAAAGAATGAAAGAATTATCATTAACCGTATTCCACACTCAAAGAGTAAATAATTTACAATAGATATAGGATACATGAGTACTAATGAGACATAGTGGTGGTCTAGAGTGATCTGGACACACACCAGCAGTTACGGGAGTGAACTTCCACCTAGTCTAGTCTCTCAGGTAGTTACGGGAGTGAACTTCCACCTAGTTGAGTTAACTAGTCAACAAGTCTTCAGTTAACTAACTGAACAGAGAGTAGTGAGGAGTTAACTCAGGAAATCAAGGGTAATGCATCAGTCTGGTGATTATCCCAAGGCAAGTGCGCATTAGCTGGTGATGATGCCAACATTTCATGGTGATAAAACCAATGCATCATCTAAACTCAACTCAACTAGTCAAACTGAAGTGTCAACTGAAAGAGAATATTCTCTAGGTGGAATATTCTCCCCTAAAATATAGGAGACTGGATAATGACTAATTATGACTAATAAACAAGGAAAAAATTTAGGAAAAATAAATCCTAGGTGTGTGTGAAGTAACTCCAACAATCATAAGTCTTATGTTATCAATCACCATCTGATTTTTAAGAAAAACAGCCACCGCCTCTTTTGTTTTGTAGTTATTTCTTGAATATACGTTGATATGTGAATAATCAGTAAAAGAGAGCAATCAGATAATAAAGGCACCAAGAATAAGAGAATGTCCTAGAATCCAAATAGCCCTCTGTTGGCACAGGGGCAGACCCAAGGTTCAACGCTACAACAGTGCACCAACAAAGCCCTAACTACCGGCCCTTTCGGCAACACCTGCGAAGCAGATGAAGTCTCACCCGAGGTAGAGGAAGGGGTGGTTGCGAGACTCAGGTGTCTGCAACCTTAGCTGGGACATGGATCTATGATTATACAACTTAATAGGGCACTTAGCACCGTCAGTTCCTCAATATACAATCACTATTCACTTAGCTGATAAAACAGAGCTTCGCAGCATTCACACTAATCTACAGTATTTAAGCACTTAGCATATATAAATGGATCAAAATGAGCATATCAAGCACTAATAATGACTATATTGATCAGATATAATATTCTTATATATCATGAGCACAAAGCAGAAGTAGATCTATCTAAACATACCAAAGCACTTAGCCGATAACATGTGAACACATCAAGACAAAGCACATAACACAGTGTTTACGTGGTTCACCCCCACCCTGGGGCTACGTCCAAAAACTCTTCTTCTTTATTGCCTTCAGTCAATCGGTTACAAGAACAAATCCATCAAAACCCTTACTCTGCATAGGACAGAAGATCTGTGTAGCTCACTAGATCCTTCTTCTTTGCATTACAGCACTAATCTCTCCACAATCTACTATAAGGACCTTCACTTAGCTCCGCAAGTCTCTTACAGTCATGCATGAAACACTCACAGACCATACTTTCACTTAGCATACATTCACATCACATAGATGCACTATTCTCCCCTCTCTTACATTGCCTATCCTTCTATTTATACATACAAAATAGGCCTAAACATGGGTAAACCCATGGGCTGACATCCCATTCCCATTACATTATCCCCAAAACCCAAAAAGGACCCAAAAGTGGGCTGAGATCCCATGATCTCCGCTTTGTCTTGCGCTCCTCCTTCGACAGACTGTCGAAGTCCCAAAATAGGTCAACATGACCAAGAAACTCCCAAAACTTGATCAAGGGCCAACAGGCCCCCAACACTCACCTGTTACTCATCCTGAGTCACTCTGATCTGAGAAATTCTGCCTCGAAAGCCTCAAGCTTGGATCGAACTAATTCGACTTGCTGCTTTGCCACAACCTCTTGTTTGGTGAATTGCTGGATCACTATGTCATTCACTGGCCCTTCTAGGAATTTTTCTGCTGCGGTGACAACCTGTTCTAACTCTGCTCCTTGGCTCTCTACCTCTGTAAAAAACTGAAATGCCTTATCTTGCAAAGGTTGAAGTCGTTGAGTAACTTCCATCACTTTGATTTGAAGCATATGGATTTGTTGTTGGGCAGTGCGTTGCTCATGAGACCTCTTCATTCTTTCTACGGTTGAGAGGGATTTCAGCTGCGCCTATAGTGTATCTGCATGCTGCTTCACTTCGTGGAGTTGCGACTACAGTGTCTATAACTCCAGGTTTTCAGTGAGGTTCTCGTATGTCTAGACACTTCAGTTACTCAGCTGCTTGCAATCCAAGGTAAGAGATTTTAATCTATCAACCGCGTTGCGGGCAGTTGCTTCTTGCTGGTCCCTTACATCTTGAGGGGTCTCGGGCACAGTTCAGAGCTCCAATTCTGTTGTGCATTGTTGGAGTTGTTGGATTACTTCTTCAAGTTGTGCCACCTACTATGGAACTTGTTCTTCAGCCTTTACTTTGATGACTGTCACAGAGCGAAGTTCTCTGTGAACCATTTCCTTAACTTCGAGTTGCTCGGTGAGCAATTGTTCCTTGCTTTGTTGTAACTGTGCTTTTTCTTCATCCCACTTCGTTTGCAAAGAAATTTTTTCCATTCTGCAACACTGCATTTCTCCTCAAGGTATTTATGTACTTGCACTAAATCTTAGGTGGCTTGTGTTGTCTCTTCCTGAGCTTGTCGAAGGCGAGCTTCGACTGTATCAGCGATGTGGTGTAGTTGAGTTGGCTCATCACCTAGTTCTGATGTTCCTGCTGACAAAGATGCAGTACAAACTGCGCGACTGGACTGTAATGCCTGCTGCACCCCTTGGAGCCCGTCCTTAATTTAACTGAACACCTCCTCCTACTTAGCTTCTTGCTTCTCTACTATCTCCAGCGAAGCATCGTTCAATGTTACGATGATTAAGTTGAAGTCGTCTGAGGTGAGGGTGGTCTCAAATTTGGTCTTGGTTACTTTGATTTTCTTCCGGGATGAGAGTTTCGGTGGGGATACCTTCCTTTTCTTCGAGGGGTCCTCCTCATCTCTAGGCGGTGTAACCTTGACTTTCTTCTGTTCAACTTTTGTGCCATCTATATCTCCGCCATCACCTCCTTTCTTAGGTGAGATAGAAGCAGTCTTCACCGAGGTACTACTTACATCTTGAGCTTCTTCGTTTCTCTTGGTCTTGCTTGGTCCAGGTGTATCGTGCACTACTTCTGGACTATCAATGTCAGACATCTCTCGGGGTCTACTAGAACAAGGAGGTTCATTGACCATTCCTTGGTAATTTCTTCCAAGTCATCCTCCATCAACTTGTAGTAAGACTGTAGTTATTGTTTATGTTCATCGGTGTCTGTTGTGATGTAAATAAAATGGCGGTCTGCGCTGAATTTCATTAAAAGATGAAACCTGTGGAGAGTATTGGGCATGAATCGAGGCGTAGACTGTATGGATACCTTCAACTAGTTGTAATAAGTGTGGAAGATAGCATTTGATTGCCAGTGTTTATTCATGTCGTTTGAGTACCACAATGTACCAAACTTTGTGGCTAGAGGTTCAAAGGGATCGATGTCCAGGAAGGTCGCACCTTCCGGCATCTCCCATGCAATGAAGCGATCAGTATGAGAATCCAGCTAAAGTGGAACTCATATCCTTGGTCCTGTGCTTCCCTGCAGTCCAGTTCCAACCGATTTATAAGGTACTTCTCCCAATTCATTTGTAGGCCCTTCGCGCACTTTCCTGCGAGGTCAACTACAAATCTAGTCACTTGGGTGGGTCGATTCTTGCGAACTAAATTTCCTGCAATTAATTGATAGGCTAGGTGCATTGTGTCGCTCTAGATAGAGGCTACCTTGTAGCATCATGTTCCTTTCTCGGCATCTTCGTAGGTGTCTTTAATCTTCTGCGCAAGAGCGCGATCCATGGTTTTCCTGGGATAGAAATCCTGTGGGTCAGGACCTTGCATGCTTATCCCTGTGATCCAATTGATCAACGTCGGATCCACTATGATGCGTAGATTCAACCACAAGTATTTGCCATGGTAGCAGGACAACAGCAACTTGATGCATGCATTCACTTCTTGGTGCCTACTGAAGTGAGGAATCTTCATGACATTGAGCAGTGTGGACTGTGAGAGGTTCATGGTCCATGACTGGGGTACGATCTTCAAGTTCTTTCCCTTGGTTCTGGTCAGATACTTGTGTGGGGAGAGCATGTTGTACACCTTCTTGTTGCCAAGGTTGAAGTCACTAAACTTCAATACTGCGATCTTCTCCTGGTCTGCGCGCACTGTGTGTATCCCTTTCGGGAGGTACACAATGTTGGTTGTGGAGCTTGATTATCTTCTTGATTCAGAGGTCCTTGCTTTCAACCATGTTTATACCCCATGAAGTATGTACACTCTTCCATGCAAGGGAGTGTAGAGGGGGGGTACCCCTTCTGTGGGGTCTTGGGGGGATATCCTCCCGGCTGGGGGGTCTGGGGGCAAGTAGGCCCCCAGCAGGGGTTCGGGGGCAGCGTCCCCCGATGGGGGTTTGGGGGCGAAGCCCCCGAAGCAAAAATTACCTTGTAAAAGTATATTGTAATTTCATTGTAAATATGGACTGTTCATTATAAGGTCGCAGATCTAACGGTAGAGATTATGTTAGGGTTTTTTTCCCTATAAGGGAACCCTATTTTATGAGGGAAATGTATCGCGGCTATGATGGATGGTGAATATTGTATTCTGAGAGAGGAGACTATGAGAGAAAGAAGAGGAAGTTACAACGGGTTTTGCTGTAGGTTGTATCCCTTCATTTGCTGGATAATAATAAAGGAAGGTGTTTCAGGATTAATCCGTAAGTGCGGACACAAACCGATCTCCCTAGATCCACCTGGATCTAGAACAAAACAGGAAAGGGACATATTGTTGTATTGAATTAATTGAAAGTGAAACTTACAACCTGAGCCTTGATGTTGTAGATCTCCTTTCGATGGTTCCTAGTGTTACACATCAAAATCACTCAACTGGATAAGTGTCGCATATTCCTCTCAATTGTCGTAAGTGTCGCAACTTCCTCACAACTTTCGCAAGTGTTGCAAGTTGATTACAAGTGTTGCAAATGTTGTTGAATCATACTACCATGATGATGACACTAAGGAGGCACTTAAAACATCTTATGTACTTGGTTTGAAGAAGGAGAATGGGTTCACTGGAGTCAAACAACTCTTAACACCTAAAAAGGGCTTCCAATCAAGAGTTTTGAGGGTGAACGCTCTCCTGAAACAGCCTTAGGAGCGCTGGCGCTCCCCTATAAGGCCTCAGGGAGCATTATAATGCTTCCTCACTCATCTCAAGGAGCGCTGCCCACTTCTAAAGTGTTGGTTCTTCCCTTAAGCTTATCAAGGAGCATTCTAGCGCTCTGATGCCCCTTTGAAGGAGCGCTCCCTAATCTGGGTTAGTTGTAAGCCCGGTGAGGAGAATAAGGAAAGGATATTCGAGATTAGGAGGCAGTTGTACTCGAATTCTTGGTTTCGTCAATAGATCCCTGATCTAAGGAGGAGGTTCCCAACTTGTTCTAAACATAACTCAAGAGGTTAAGCTCCTCTCAACCTATATAAGCAAGCTCTATGATGGTGGAAAGGGGGAAGAATTGCTAGCATGAAACCTATGATCTCATAGGAAACACACAGTCAGCCAAAGAGAAGTGATCAGTGAAGCTGTTGTCAGCCAGGCTGTGGATCTTTCGAGCAAGGGTTAGACAAAGGGGACTTGATGAAGCTGTCACATTCGCATCTACGATTGTAAGCATTGCTGTCATTATTCTCATTAATATGACATGCTTGGCCTGTTTCTTTCTAGTTTGTGTCTGATGTTGCATGAACTTATCATTAATTGATAGATCTATTTTCAAGCTAATATCAATAGAGTAGGAAGTAGTCGTATCTTGTTTGTCTACAGAACTCAGCGAGGAGCAAAGGATTGGAGCGCAACTCGGAGCGTGCAAGGAAAAACGTCGATTAAGAGGTACTTTTTTTATCCTTCCTTCTCATGTATTAGTTTAGATAGATTCGAAAGGAAGTCAGTGTCCACGTTAAGCATTTTTCTGTCTAGGGTTAAGGTCAATCTCTAGAGGTGATCTACCTGTCCGCAGGGAGATTTTCCTACAACAGAAACTGGCGACTCCACTGGGGAGATAGCCTCGAATCGGAACCTCTTGTTTCAGTTCCTCCTCATTGACCTAGTTCTATCCCTTGATTGTTCCAGACCTGGTTCACTCCTCTTTTGATTGGTTTCATGAGCTGATTGGCTCCTTACTTTATCACACTCAGCATACTTGTCAAGTTTGAATCCCAATTTTTGGAATTTTCTGACAATTTTTGGACTTTCAGACCCTGGCGCCCCTGTCCTAGTGTTAACAGAGCGCTAGCGCTCCTAATAGCTTTGCACAGAGCACTATAATGCTCCTTGCCCTTGGCAACAAAGAACCAACCTCTTTTTGGCCCAATAACCCTCCAAAACTGCCTTTCTCAGGGTTTGCCTCTGTGTCTCTTCTGCTGAGTCATCTAGTGAGTCAATTTTTCTTCCTTTTCAGCCTTGAAATCTACCTTTTTGAAGAATAAACACCTTGTTAATTGGATCTTGTAGCCTTCTTCACCATTTTCATTGAGTTTTTCCTGTTGAGTGAAGTTTGAAACCCATGCATTGTTCTTCTCTCCTCATTAGCTGAGTAAAAACCTTGGTGAAGGTCATCAAAGGCCTACAGACCTTATTATCTTGATTTGAGTCAAGGTCATTGTTCTTCAACTTTTTCTTTTTGGGTGTGAATTTTTTGTTTTCTCTTCGATTGTTTCTTTTCTTTTGCTTTTTCGTTTTGATTGCAACGAGAGGGTGCATTGTTTCTATTACTTTCGCTTGTGCTAGTTTGATTTTAATTCATGCAAAGACAATTAGCAAGAAAAGCATTGTGTTGAATTGATCTTTAACTCATATACGAACAATGAAAAATCATCTACGTGATTGATTGTGCATATTAGAAAGCATTTTAAAAGTTTTTGCATTACATCAGGATTTGATTGAGAAAAAGAATCGTTTGGGGACACTCCGTAGTTGTGCTCGTTAGTGAAAAGAACTCTCTCTCTCCCTTAGACAGACATTCATCGAAAGGAAAAGGTTGCTTATCATATTCGATGCATTCTTTGGGTCTGAGTCATAATTCCATTTGTTTCACTTCCATGCACCCCTTTGCGTAAAGAACAGCCATAAAAATCAACGCTAATTAAAAATTATCTAGAAATTTTTTCTTTGCTAGGATCCTCCACCAACAGTAGAATAGGTGTAGTACTTTGGATTAGGTTGTGAGCATAACTCTCCAAAGTTTCCAAAACAAACAGTAGAATCCTGAGTTAGGGAGAGTCAAATCCAGTTATCGTATAAGTCTGCCTGGGATCCCCCTCTCACACAGGGGTTACGCACGAGGTCGCATTCGGGTAAGCTACGGGGACTAACCCTTTGTGGTTTAACTGATTGTGGTGGTTGGATCATATTATGGGGGTCACTTTGAGGTAAATCCACAATTACTGTGTGGAAGCCTTCTAGTTGATTTCGGGCTTGATACCCTGCATGTACATTTCGATCGGACTGTCGACTATTCCCGCCCAGGGGCTGATTGCGAATTGGTAACCTTAGTATCCATAATCTTTAGGGTCTTACACAAGGTGACGGTGACGGGAAGTCTCATTGTACCTGGAACAGACATTGGTCAAACTCACTCGGGCTCCTTGGAGGGTAAATCCACAATTACTATGTGTAAGCTTGCACCAAGGCGTAAGTATATTAAGCAGGTCGCCATTGTAACTGTTCCACCCTACCCCCACCCCTTCTGGACTTGATCACGCGACGTTGGATTTCATCACCAACTAGTACGGTCATCAAAAGAAGGCCCTGTTTGCTTGGTTGTGATTCTTAGATTTTTTAGCGTGTGTTGTTTCTTTTCGCTAGTTGGCCATAGATTTATTTCACCGACTCTTTTCCGCCAACAACGACCCTCCACGCCGTTCGCGGAGGCTACAGGGACTTCCTCCAGAAAATATGGAAGGAAACACCCCTTTACTGATCTGAAAATAGAAGGCTAACTTGTTATTCTATGCAATCACCCCCTACTTCAATAAAATAAACCTTACAGGACCTTACTTCATGTGTTAAAATATGCAAGAGGGTTTATGTGTTAAGTTCATGCTTCTTCTTTTCAAGTTTATGTGTGAGGAAATGTTCTTTTAAATGGATAAATATGTGCTATAAACATATACACGGCAACATAAAGTGCAGCAAATAACACAGCAAACCCACAACAATAACAAGGTGATAAAGGAGTTCACCCCTCTCTGGGCTACATCTCCTTGAGCCTCCTTCAATGGACTTGGCTCTTTGGGATTATTTTTTCAAATGTTCTTTTACAAGCTGCTGCTCAACTCTAATGGATTTATAGACTGTACCATTGGGTTCAGACTACATAAAAACCCCAAAAATGACTATAAAAACTCTGACAATGGACCATGGCTCATCCAATCATGACCTCTTCTACATGTGACGTCCAAGCTTCCCTGAGCTTCTCTGTGGAAAAAACACTTGTAAAAGTCCTCCAATGGATCTAAAACCTATCCCAATGTGTTCAGAGCACAATAATTAGTCAAAATTACTATTCAGTCTCAGAAAATAGATATGTGCTCATCTGAGCAATGCCTCAAACAATGAGGGCTTCGAGCTTCCTAGAGCTTCCTCAAACTTAAATGGTTAAAAAACTACAAAATAAGTCTTCAAATTTCTGTGAAAGTAGTGCCAATGGACTCAGAACGTCCAAAAACCCCTAGCTGGGCTTTTTTGGCACCTCATTTGGCCAAAAACTCCAAAAGTTAGGCCTCCTGCCATTTTTCCTCTTTCAAGTTCTGTTACTAGTTCGCCATTTCGCACCTGTGTGTGAATGAATCTAGCTTCTGGCGTTTCTCATGCCTAAACTCAGCACACGCATGCCTTCCAAAATTGGTGCCAAAATGTCGCACCATTAGCGAAACTAAAGCCCCCAAGGTCGGAGGTGTTGGGCGCATGGGGGGACCATATGGCCACGTTCCCCGCGCATAAAGGACTAGGTTCCACGCATGTATAAATGTTTGACAGCTGTCGGGGGTGTGGTTGTATAACCATTTTCAAAACAAAACCCACATGTGCCAAAATATATATTTCATATGTTAAAACGGAATAAAACCGTGACCATACACTTAACCTCGTGCACCATTCACTAATATAACACGGTTATATGTTGTTCGGTGGAACCATGGGTTATAGTTGAAACACCCCTCCGCGCGTGCCATTTTTAATATACATTGGTCATATGTTTTATCACATGGAATCGGGGGTCGACATGTTTAAACCCCGCTCACTGTTTAAGAAGAGGGTAAGGTCATATGAAAGGAGAGTGTGATCGGGGGCTGGGGTTTTGCGCCAGCCCTAACCCCGTGCCAAATAGTAAATCAATTCAACATTTATACATATTTCAACATTTGGTTAATAAGACCAATACCATGGCACGTTGGCAGGATGACCTTTGTTAAAGATTTGATGTGTGGAGAGGTCCGGGGGTCGAACCCCACGGACCCATGAAAATTTTAATCAACCAACCAAAGACCCAAAAGCCAATAAATGGGTGCCACGTGGTAGCCCTTGATTGGGCCACGTGGCACCTTTCCATTCGATAATAAAATGCCACGTGTCAACACCCTATTCAGCCACGTGTTATCTAAACACAACCCACCACGTCAGCAGGCGCCAACTCAGCTTCCACATCATTGTACCATCATGCCACGTCACTGCCATGTGTGAGTCGTACGGACTGTACGGACAGGTACAGTCAACATCAAAATTTTTGCCTGTTTGGCTCGGCGAATAGATCACGATATCTTCTCCATACAGACTCCGTTTGCGAAAGTAAATATACCGTCAGAATTAAGAAGATGAGACGGACACAATGGCACCGTTTTCGTCGCATTCCAAGCACTTTGAAATTTGAGCAAATTTTTGACCCCTGGTCCAGATTCTGATCATTTACCCCCTCATTTTACGGAGGAATCTCCTCAACAGAGTGAGGTTCAAAACACTACAATTTCTCAGGAAGAAGTTCCCATCCCTTTGGAGAATTTTCGAATTGTCTCTAAATCTCCGGAAGCATACCACATTTGGGAGGGATACGAACGACAGATCCTCCACTTAAACTCTGCCAGAGAATTTGTTGTCAATCCGTATATTCCGGCTGGGTAACCTCAGAACCCTTTAGCCAATGACCCCTTTTGGACTGCAGACGTTGTTCAGAGTCCACCACGCTTGGTGCGAGATCTTTATGGAGTAGGAGAAGGTGTCGACGCATCTTTTTCCTACACTGTACCCCCAAATCACTTCACCGGTACTACCACTTTTATAGCCACACCAACCGTTGGTCCGAACATACCATTCGTTGGCCCAAGGCCTACTATTCCCCTCCAGATGGCCCATTCGACAATGGCCCCACACATTCTAACTATCCCTGTCGGTAATGCGGTAGTTAATCAAGCCTTGATCGGCACACCTGTAACACCAAGACCTAATCTCCCTTTTGGATT
>JZKD02S2036797.1:187471-220094 GCA_000966675.3 Picea glauca | reverse complement strand
CAGTTTTTACTTTCTATTTTTAGTTGATCTGATCCATGTTTTTAGGATCAGAGGATTGTTTTGTAATCTTATAAATATCAGAACAAGATATGAACCTAGGGTTCGATTTTGGATAGAGTAATTGGCTATTGTACTCAGACTTTTTATGCTAATACAGATCACAGGTTCCTTTCAATTTTGATTGTCAGCTTTCCATCTTTCTTCTGCATTATTATCTGCGTTGTCAAGCTTTGAATGGCTGTTATCCCATTGTTTAGCTCATAGCCTGATAATAAGTCTCTTGATTGTCTCTTAGACCCTACATTGTACTGGTTTAGTTACAATCTTTTCTCCACCCACTTTAAAAGTTATCTACTGATTAATCAATCTTTGAGAGCACTGTCTATTTGTTTATCATTTTCATGTTTGAATGCCATAAGCTGTATTGAGTTGTCCCATTGATCCACCTTTACAAAATACAAAACATTCATTTCTTAAGTTACCAAGCACCTTTGGTCTGCAACCACAAAGGGTTTCTTGGAGTGATAACACCATCAACTTGTAAATGTGAATTTATCATCCAAATTATCCTTTTTTGGTTCTAAAAGGATAACCGTCCATATTAAGCATCTTGTGTTTATCCAAATTACCATTCTCCATGGTTAATGATCCACTCCATACAAATAGACTACAAAGACATGGAGGGAAAATAATGGATAATATAAAGCAACATTATGCGACACTCTAGCTGAAGTAGTCCATTTGCAAACCAAGACAATTTCAAGATAAATTTTAAAAATAAAAAATCCAATGAAGGTCACCAATGCCACTTTTGCAGGATTCAAACTGCCACATGTAAAAGCAACAAAGCTTACTTCACATTCTTATTGCATATTATTTGGATTTCAGTTTTGTGTGCTTTACAGGGAAAACCAACATAATTTAAAAAATATAGTGAATTATAGCATTGTATAGATATATTGTAACGAGACAATTAAAGCAATGAAAATATTGAATCTTGAGAGATACTATCACAAAATCTATGAAATTAAAAAATATATTGAACTATAGCATTGTATAGATATGTTGTAACGAGTCAGTCGAGTCAATGAAATCATGAAAAGACTAAATCCTGGGAGAGAGACTATTACAAAATCTGCAAAAAGATTGCTTCCCTAAAATCACATATTGAATGCCTTGATGAGTGGCCAATGATGCCAATGAAAACATGATACATTCCCTCTTTCCATTTGAAAGTCAGAAGCCCCTTATGTACAAGAGACGCCTTAAAATAATTATCTTGTTTGGTAAGGATAAACAAGATAGAAGTTCAAAGATGACAAAATCACCAATCATTTTGCTCCCGATGTGAGATCTCTCCAAGATTCACAAACACTTATGGGGGTTCATTCATAGAATGACAATTTTTACATTTTTTTCATTCCCAATTATAACTTTATTTTGCATCAACTCTACTTCCCTCGTTCATGTTATACATGTAAATGAAGTGTGTGTGAAGTTTGGAAGCATCCCAACAATATGCATAAATAAAGGCACAAAAGAGAAACAAAGATCAAGAGAAAAGGTTAAAGGTTAGGATTGCTTGATTGCATTTATATTAAAGACAAATTCAACCAAATAAATTTAGAATGATAATGATTGCATTTGTTTCTCCTTGTAAATGAAACAAAAAGGAAGCACATGATGAATTCACGTTATTTCGAAACCATATGTACAAATGAGAGGTATATTACAATTCTATGAAATGAATGTCTTACTGAGATCTGTCTAATCACAAACCACGCCAGTCATTGGGCAGATCACTTTTCCATTGTTTATATTTACCATTTCATCCAAAGACTGTTGCAATGTACGCAAAATAAGTAAATAGTCTAAGCATGTCCCATAACATCCAGAGAACAAAAAAATTACCTAATTATATAGAAATTAGGGTGTGAATGAAAAACGCATATACTTCATTTATGCACCTCTAAACACACACTCACACACACTTATTACCATTGTTGTATGGAAATGTGCATCCAAAACAAATAGACAAATTATTGTTTGTGGCACTTGGGGTTGAACATATTTCCTCCTTTGTTTGCATTGAAGTTAATTGATCCAGGTGGATCTCGATGGCCACCCACCTTTTCCAACTCGCTCAAAACAAATTTCTGGCAATTTTTTGGCCCTCAACCAAGTTTTGAGGAAACATTCATCATGTTCGACCATTTTTGGGACTTCGACATGCTGGTCGAAGACGGAGCGCCTAGGCGAAGCGGAGATCGTGAGATCTCACTTGTTTTGCGGGTTTTTTGGGCTTTTAGGGTTTATGTAACGGGTATGGGATGTCGACCCATGGGTTTACCCATGCTTAGGCCTTTTTGTAATGTATAAATAAGTAGCTAGGCAATGTAAGTAATTTAAGTCATGGGCTTAGTGCATGACTAGAGTATGTTAAGACTTGTAGAGCTAAGTGCAAGTGATTGTAAGAGGCTTTGTGCACAGACTGTGTAAGTCTTTGTGCCCTGACCTAATTAGGGGAAGGAGGATCTGGAGAGGTGCGCGCAAATATCCTATCCTTTGTGGAGTTGGCTCTATGGCTTTGTGCACGGGAGCAGAGGAATGTAAGAAGTTTGAAGACTAATAAAGAAGAAGAAGAAGTTGGTGGACGTAGCCCCACACTGGGGTGAACCACGTATATCATGTGTTGATGTGCTTTGTGAAATGTTGTTCATGTATTTATCTGCTTAGCGCATTGATCTTGATGTGTGTTAGATAGATGTATGGATGCTTAGTTCTCTATTGATGGTAAATGAATGCTAGATCTTAGTTAATGTTATGTTCTTGGAAGTGTTTGATCCGATTATTACTATGTTGTTATGTACTTAGGGTTTAGTCTGTGATGTGAATAAGAATCATAACTTAATGCATATTGTTGGCTAAGTGCTTTGTTAAGTGTTGTAATCACAGATCTATGTCCCAGCTAGGTTGTAGACACTTGAGTCCTGCAACCCCCCCTACCTCTACCTCGGGTGAGACTTCATCTCCTTCACAGGTGTTGCCGAAAGGGCCGGTACTTAGGGTTTTGTTGGTGCGTTATTGAAGCGTTGAACCCTGGGTCTGCTCCTATGCCAACAAATGGTTCCATTGTCGGGACTTGAAACTGTGATTGTTGGGAACTGAAGAAAAGAGAAAGCTCTGTGCGTAGATCTGCTGTTGTAGTGCGCAATATTCTACTTGACTTGTGAAGCTTTGTGCTAAGAAAAAGAAGTCTGATATGAAGAAAAGAGGTAAGATCTTAAAGTTTTGTGCTTTGGTAAAGGTAAGATAAGTGGAAGTTTTTGCTTCGAAAGTATGAATCTAGGTATGTTTGACAGATTTTGTCCTAATCTGAAAACTAGGGCACAACTAGAAGAAAGATTTGATCTGAATAAATTTGATAGAGATAGTGAAAGATATGTTATTCCTACGCATATAAATAATTTTTGGACTAACAAGTGGATGCAGGAACCTAGAAAGAATTGCAGACTGCAGGTCCATCACTATGATCCCAGTGTGCAGTATAGGAAAGGTTGGTGATCGTTTAAAAGGAAGAGAGGATTAACATTGTGTTATAATTGTAGAAGACCGGGACATCTTGCTAAGGAATGCCCTGGTGTAGGTCCTATTTGTCTTTGTTGTAAAGTTATTGGTCACGAGGTTGAGGATTGCCCTAGGATGATTGTTAAAGTTGAAAAAATGAACATGAGACAAGAAAACTATGAAGAAGGTCAATAAGCTAAGGATATGTTAGTGAACCAGAAAGAATTAGAGACTATGTTATTACAACTGAAAGAAACATTGAATGATCACAGAGACATCATTCTACCAGAGATCTTAAAAGAGAAGCAGTGCATAGAAACAAGAATAGGAGACTTCGACATAGATTGTGTCCTGGATGCAGAAACACATGTGAATATTATGCCAAAAAGCACTTGGGAAATTTTGGGAAAGCCTGCTATGGTTCCTTCATTGGGAAGGATAAGATTGTTTAAAGGAAAGATGATAACCCTATGTGGAAGAGTTACTAATGTATCTATGATTGCTCATGGAACATCGACCGAAGAAGAATTTTAAGTCATTAAGTTTGTTGAGAACAACTCTCCTTTTGCACTTTTGCTAGGAAAGACCTGGATTAAGAAAGATCATCTCCGAAGGAAAGTAGAGGAGGAAGCCACATAACAGAAAAAGAAAGAATTAAGGGACTTCATGATTAGAAAAATAAAGCGACTAATAGAAGAACAAGAGGACAAGTCGAAGCAATAGAGGGTCAAAGAATTATTTGTCGAAGTGGAAAGAACACAAGAAGGCTTAAAGAACATGTCCATGCAGGAGAGAAGAATATCCACCCCGGAAATAGTAAGAGAAGAGGTATAACACTCGAACCCTTTGAAAGACCCTCAGTAGTGCGAAGTTACTACACTAAGAGAAAATAAGAATGAGAATGGAAAAAGGAATCCAGAGACTCAGATCACAATAAAGAAGGCAAGATAGCTCAGTAAGAAGAAAGCAAAGTTAAAAAGATTGTAGGAAATTCCAGGAAACACTTCGCAGAAGGCAGGCTTGCAGAACTTGAACCTTGTCGGAATAGCAGAACCGTGCAGAATGGCACTTCGCCACGATGAAGCTATATGACTGTTGGAGGTGTCCCGACCATTAGAATGATGCTCCAGAATGGTTAGAAACGCAGTTATTGCCGAAAAGATCACCATTGGACCATTGGGACCGTGCCACAATGGATGGAATCGTATTGATTGAGGCATTCCTACCTGTTGGAGGAATATGTTACGATGTTTCTTATTTAACCCATTGGATGTTGCGCCGGGACTACTTTTTGCAAATCGAGATATCTGAGCTAACAAAGAACCAATTGCATGCCGCAATGTGTTGTCTAGACCTCTCCATCGATTCGATTACCTTGAGCATATGTTTTCCTACCCGAGTTATTTTATTACAAGTGTGAATTTTGGGCGAGCATAACGCGTTAGAGAAGTCTGTGGAAGAGATTTTGGTCGAACTCATGGCTAAGAAATTCATCTCTGCAGGAATATAGGCATCGCCATCTGGAGGATTGCAAGCATCCCCCTCGACTGCACGTCGGTCTAGCCGAATTGCGACTGAGAAAAGAAGCAAGCATCGCGATGATCTGGCGAACGCAAAGCAGATCCCGTCGGTCTTGTCGGAGTACATCCCGCCTCTCGCTGGTGCAGTCAGCCATGACAATGTCCCGCGTGACTTTGAGTACAAGTTGATCACTGAGTACCTCCCGAAGGGGATATGCACAGTCAGACCTCAGTTGGGACTGATCCCAGCTCTCAAGATCAACGATTTCAACCTTAGAGACCAAAAGAACTATGCGATGCTCACGCCGCATAGGTACTTGACGAAGACGATCGGGAAGAAGCCCAAGATAGTTCCCTAGTCGTGGATTAAGGAGATCTCGAGACCAACGATCTTAAACGTGATGAAGATCCCCCACTTCGACTGACATCAAAAGGTTAACGCTTACGTTAAACTCCTCCTGTCGTGCTACCACAGAGGTTATATTTGGTTAGATAGGCGCATCACTATGGATCCGACACTGATCCACCTGATCACTAGATTGAGCATGCAAGTACTGGACCCTCAACAATTCTACCCAGGGAAGGTTGTTGATCGCTCCTTGGCACAGCGTATAAAGGAATCCTATGGCGATGTGCAGAAGGGAAAGTGAGGCTAGAAGGTAGCCTCCATCCAGGATGGCATAGTGCGCCTAGCTTGTCATCTTATAGCTAGCAAGCTCGTCAGAAAGAATCGTCTGACACAAGTCACAGGGTTCGTAGTCAACCTCGCAGGGAAGTCTGTCAAAGGAATGCAAATGAACTGGGTGAGCTACCTCATCAATGATTTGAAGAAGGATTGTCATGAAGTGCAGGACCAAGGTTACGAATTTCACTTCAGTTGTTTGTTGATTTTAATTGCATTTGTCGCCTAGAAAATGCCGGAAGGAGCAGCCTTCCCAGAAGTTGAGCCATCAGAACCATTGGCTGCGAGTTTCACCACCTTGTGGTACACGAACGATATGGCGAAGCAGTGGCAGTCAAATGTTGTCTTCCATACTTACTACATACAGCTGACGCACACCATTGAAGCATTTCCGTGGATGACCCCGAATACGTTGCATCAACACAGGCCAATAGTGAAGTTCTGCACAGACCGACACTTCATTTACATCACCGCGCATAGGGATGAAAGCAAGGAGGAGCTGCAGTCCTACTACAAATTGACCGATGAAGACATGGCAAATGTCACTAAGGAATGACCAGTCGAATTCCTTGTACCGGTCGAAGATGCAAAACTCTCCAACCCCAACATCATCAAAAGTCCTTTGGTCACCTGGACTGAGTATGATGGACAGAGCAACGCAAGGAAAAAGACGAAAAAGGAGGAAGTGCAGGACATAGACAATGATGAGAAGGACAATACCTCAGAAGAGAGTAGGCCTGATTCACTTGAGGGAGGAGGAGGAGACGAAGTAAACCAAGAAGAAGGAGGGGATGAAGGAGACAAGCAAGAAAAAGGCAAAGCTACACCGCTAAAGGATCCCCTCACCACAACAGAAGCATCGCAGAAGAGGAAGGTTTCCCCAGAGAAACCTTCAGCAAGAAAGATGGCCCACGCCAATAAGCCTCAGTCAAAGAATGTGCTCACAGTGGATGATGTTGATCTCATCATCACAACCATAGAGGATGCTTCAGAAGACATCTTACAAAGACATGGGGAAAAGCAGGAGTCGATGTACAACTGAATAGAGAAGGAGCTCAGAGACATCCAACAAGCTATCCATTCGAGTTGCGCAGTGCCAACTGTGCCTTCTTCAACGAAAAATGTAGAATTGGGGGATGAGCCCACCCAACTGCGAAGGTTAGCAGATGTGATAGAGGATCACCTTCGTTGAGCCCAATAAGAAAAGGAATAGGTTATAGAAGCCATGAAGTAAGAAAAGGAGGAGGCCTTACAGAAACTTCGAGTTGCGCAGTAGGAGAAAAGTGAAATTAGGGTGATGTTCAAGGAGAACAAAGAAAAGATGCAGAAAGAAAACGACCAACTGCTTGCAGAGCAGACTATGGTCAAGGAGGCAGTCACTAGATCACTTCGCTCTGTGTCAGGCCTGGCACAGGAGGAACCAGAGTCAACTGCAATGCAAGTGGGGAAGCTCGCTGAAGCCATTCAACAGCTTCACGCACAGATCATAGAGTTAGAAATCCAAGTAATACCTAGCACTCTGCAAGAAGTGCGCAATCAGAGGGAAGAAGCTGCCAGAAGCGTAGTATAAATAATCAGGGCATTGGCCTTAGAATGCAACCAATTAAGTGATCAAAGTGCGCAGACCTATGAGTGCCTTGCAGAAGATCTGGAGCTGAGGAAATTGGAAGCACAGCTCCAGGAGGTAAAGCAACAGGCATGATCCAGATGATCTAGATTTTATGAGCAAAACAAAATGACTACAGATGCTTAACATAGAATAACAAAGATACGGTAAAACTGGTTTTCTATTCAATAAGGAAATAAGTTGAAACTATAAAATGCAACGAAAAACAAGCTTGTTGGAATGGTGGCAGCTTATCTCTGAGAAGAGATGTGACGACTGCGCTCATTCACAAGAAGATGATTACAATGAGGCTCTAAAGGCCTTTTTACAATAAACAGGAGTGTAAAAAACCCTAGACATCCAAAAACCTAACCCTATGAGATGAAGTGCCAAAAGTCATGTGGGCCCCGTTTGGGTAAGTCAGTACATCAATTTCTCGGGGTCGTAAATTTTGCATACGATCTTTGTTTTAGGCGTATGATAGCCCGTTGGAAAGATCTATCCGAGGACTACAACAATTGCCAAAAATATCATAATTAATTTTCTAGAACATACCCAAAAAAAAACGTCGTTTAGGGCCTCAAAACGACTCTGGAAGTTCAGGACCCGAAAAACTACTAAAAATAGTAAATTACCAAAATTGCCAGAAAGTTGTTTTGACCTAGCTGGAAAAGGTGGGTGGCCACCGATATCCACCTGGATCAATCCTCCCTCCTTAGGAAGCAATGGTCTCCATTGCATTGAGTTCCCCCATCAGATGAGGAATTTTTTGCTGAATTTTTCCCCGGGTGAGCCACTTTCCTTGGTGCAGGAGTTGCCCTGCTTTGACGACTCGATAAAGTTGGATCCTTTGTTGTCGAGTTCCCTTGATTTGTGTGTCCACAATTTGATCATTGGATGCCTATTGTATGCAGTCGGGGTTGAGCTCTGTTGGTGTCAGTTATTTTGCTATGTTTGAGGTGTCCAATAATGGTGGGAAATAAGGTCGAAGGAGGTCCACGTTGAACATTGGGTGTAGGCCAAGGAAAGGAGGAATGTTGAGATCAAAAGTATTATCCCCCATAGCCTTGGTGATGGTGTATGACCCATAACGGAGTGGGCGAAGCTTCCGATGGGGTCATGTAAGGTGTTCTTTGTGCAAGTGAAACCAAACTTTGTCGCCCACTTGAAACTTATGTGGCACCTGATGTTGATCATGGCATTGCTTGTACTTGTCATTGGACTTCTATAGGATATCCTGAACTTGTTGGTGGATGTGCTAGATCCACTCAATGAACCGAGTGGCTTTGTCAGCTTCAGTTGGAGTAGGAGATGAGTCAACTAATGTGACCGCAAGGGGAAGTACAACATTTGTGGGACCCAATGGTTGGAATCCCAGCCCCACCTGAAAGGGGTTATGGCCGGTTGAGCTATGTAGGGCTTCGTTGTAGCTATGCTGGACATAGGGAAGACTCTCATCCCATGTGCGAGGGTGCTTTGAATTATACATGTGCAGGATATGCATGATCATTCGATTTACGACCTTGGTTTGGCCATCTGTTTAGGGGTGGAAGGCCATGGATTTGGTGAGCTTGGTGTCCAGCAGTGACCATAGGCTCGACCAGAATGTGATCAGTGCTGAGAAATTGACTGTACTGATCTGAGACAATGGTTTGTGGGATTCCAAAATGTACCCAGACTCATTCAAAGAAGAGCTTGACAGTGGCTTTCTGCTATGATGCTCTTCTTGCAGGCAACCAGAATCGCCATCTTAGAAAAGCGATCAACAACCACAAAAACACAGTCATTTCCCCGCTCGGTGGACGGGAGGTCCAACATGTAGTCCATTGATATGGATTCCCATGGCCTGTCAGGAGTAGGAAGAGGGGTGTACAGGCCCTATTTCTTAGTGGTCGGTTTGGCAATAGCACACGCAATGCAGGACCTGATATACTTACTGACCTCCTGTCGAAGTTTCGACCAGTAGAAATGTTTATGTAGCATCACCACAATCTTTTCGATGCCGAAGTGTCCTGCCACCTGACTGTAGTGGGCTTCCCAGATCATCTTCGCTCGCTCGCTTGATGGAATGCAGATATGGCCCATACGACACAACAACCCATATTGAATTTGGAAATTATCGACAACTACGTTTGCACCCAACATTTGGTAGGTGGTGGAGAAATCTGAGTCTGTCTCATAGAGTTGGGGCCATCCAAAGGTCTCATGGCCACAAGAGTCTAGCACCGTGGTGAGTTCCGCGACTGACGGTCTACTGAGGCAATTAGCGACGTGGTTGGTGCTTCCTGTTTTATACTTGATGTCGTAGAAATTTTAATACAAATTATGTATTGCCCGGATTCTCCTAATCTAACAATTATATGCCACTGTTAAATACATAATCGCTTCTACTAATATTCTTGAGGAATTTAAAACATGATCGCCAATTGCAATATCAAGAAGAAAGATCAATCGCACATAACACAGGTGTTTTTCCAGGAAAGCATAAAGCTAAAAACCCCACTATCATATATTATGTATATCATGTATCGTGAAACAATCTCATACAAAACTCTAATCCAAGAGCTCTCAGTACAATACAATAGTCTCACACTGTCATGCAAAAATCAACAAATACATGTGCCAATTCTCTGCCTCCAGACAACCTGCCTCCTCTGCGCAATCCCTGTAATGAAAAACCTGTAAATGAATTCAAATGCCTCTTGCCTAGGCTGCACATTTATTATGGGCATATCCACAGTGTGTGATTTCATAAGTGCACTTGACTGAAATCACAACCGATAGCCAAACTGTCCCTTTCACCTGTTATCTCAACTGGGTCTCCACTGGATTTGACATGCATGTAGTTAACAATGGTAAATCTTCAGTTGCATGTAAGATCATTGATTGTGAATTAATTAATAATTAATTCACTGAACTCTCACTAATGTAAGTTCAGTTAAAACTAGTACAACTGAGATTAACTCACTTAACTAAGTTAAACTACTTTACAACACACATAACTACACTTATAATTTTGTTACAACTCCAAATCACTCAGTTATAACTAATTCGAATTTCATGTCCCACCAGTCAACCTTTTAACTCAAATTTCCTATAGTTAACTGATTTGCCATTTCAGTTAATTATTTCAAGTAATTATGAGATAATAGATTAATATTTATTGTCCAATTTATTTAAGGGAAAAATTAATTAGACACACATTTCTTGTTGACTTTTCAACACTCCCTCTCCATAAGAAAGGGATTATCCTTCACCCCAATCCTGTCTCTATGGTATTCGAATTTGCGCCTAGTGAGCGCCTTCGTCAGAATGTCTGCATCCTGATCTTCTGTAGGAATGTATTGAAGCAACATGATCTTCCACTGCACACAATCTCTGAGATGATGATACCCACTATCTATATGCTTAGATCTATCATGAAACACATGATTAATCGAGAGTTTAATGCAACTCTGATTATCACAATGAATCACTATCGGATCTAAATGAGAACCAATCAAACCAACCAATATTTTTCTCATCCAGATAGCCTCACATGCAGCTTGACTCATTGCCATGTATTCCACTTTCGTTGAATTGAGTGCCACGGATCTCTGCTTCCTGTTGTACCAAGAAACAATTGTAGATCTGATACTAAAGATCCCCCCTGATGTGCTCTTTTTGTCTGTTGGGCTGCCCGCTCAATCTGGATCCGTGAATCCATGCAACTTCACCTCATCCATCTGTCTATACCATAATCCATAATCAGATGTGCCCCTTAGGAATCTCAGGACATGCTTACCTGCCTTCCAAAAGAGCTTGGTAGGATTAACCATCGCTTGACTCAACTGGTTAACCGCATAGCAAATGTCTGGTCTCGTGTTCACTAAATACATTAGCGAACCCACTAACCGTCGATAGACAGTAGCATCCACTACCTCTCCGGAAGTAGCATCCTCTTTCTTCCAGTTTCCTGGAAGAGGAGTATCCATGGGTTTGCATCCCTCCATGTGAAACTTACCTAGTATCTCCCTTGCATACTTGCCTTGAGACACAAAAAGTTCACCATCTCACTGTCATATTTCCAATCCAAGGAAATAATGAAGAAGGCCCAAATCCTTCATCTCAAACTCCTTTGCAAGGTCTTCCTTGCACGAGTGTATCAACTGCTCATCACCATTCAATATTAAATCATCAACATAAAGAATAATGATTAAAATCTTACCCTTGTAGATCCATCTCAAACCTATCACTGATTTGTCGACCGGTCTTGGGACAATTTCCCATGCACTGTTTTTGACAATGGAGTCATACTCCTCCACCATTGCATCAACCCAAGTGCGATCCTACACTGCTTCTTGAAAGGAAGATGGTTCAGTCACAATACATTTTCTCATGAGAGCCATGTATCCAGTAAATCGATCATGAGACTGTCTTTGCCTGCGCTGTGAAGTAGGGGCTCCTACATTCTGTGAAGCATCTAGTGTCAATCTATTAGCTTTCGTGGTGCACTTTATGCCATTTATAATGGATGGCTCTGCTTGAGTGGCTTCCTCCACTCCACGAACCTCCTCATGTGGCTAATCCACATCTTGAGACTCGTCTTTGGGAACCAACAGTTCCTCCTCCGCATGCAAGTCTAGCTCCCTCTCAAGCGACAATCTCATGGCTTTCCCCTCATCAAATTTTATATCCTGTCGCATAACAATCATCTTACTGTTAGGCAAATACACACGATAATTATGGGGTGTTTCTGTGTACCCCACAAATATCCCAACTTCAGCAGTCAGTTCCTGCTTCTTCCTGGCATCCTTGGTCACATGCACATAAACAGATGAGCCAAAAATCTTAAAATGAGAAACATCAGGTTTCTTACCAGTGGAAGATTCTTCAGGTGTACTCATGCCAAGTACTCTATGAGGACAACAATTTTGCACATAAACTGCAGTATTGCATGCTTCTGCCCACAAATGCATTGGTAGGCCCTGATCATGTAACATTTCTCGTGCTGCACCCACGATCGTTCTGTTCTTCCTCTCCGCAACCCCATTTTGTTGTGGGTTATGAGGCACTATGAGTTCTCTTCGAATTCCTTCTTTGCTGCAAAAGTCTTTGAATTCGTTAGAGATGTATTCTCCACCATTATCGCTCCTTAGAGCCTTCACTTGCTTCCCCCACTCTTTCTCCACCAATGATTTAAACTCACATAACTTTGATAATGTTTGATCCTTATTCTGCATGAAGAAGATCCAACATTTACGAGAAAAGTCATCAACAAAAATAACATAATACCTATATTTTGTTGTTGAAGCAACCGATAATGGTCCACACACGTCTGTGTGAATTATCTCCAGGATCACCGAAGCACGGTTCTCCTTTTCATGAAAGGTGGACTTTACATACTTCCCCATGGTGCAACCCTTGCACTGATCTAACTGAGCAAGTGTTCCCATTGGAAGTCTAGTAGATATTTGTTGCATGATCTTCAAGGCTCCATGATGAAGATGGCCCAATATCCTGTGCCATAATTCACCCTCATCCCAGCTCACCACTTTTTTTGCCTTGCCCATCATAGCAGCGTAGCCATCTACCTCCAACATGTAGAGATTCTTAACTTGAATCCCTATCCTCTTGACTTGACCCATTGTTTTATGTCGCAGAAAAGCTTTTCCACCACCGAAAACAACGTCATAGCCTCTGTCCTCCAACATTGTGACTAAGACCAGGTTTTTCTTCAGACTTGGAACATGCATAACATTTTTCAATTGAAATGGTTTACCTGACTCCCTCTGAAAGGTAATGGTACTAGTGCCAGTCGCAATGTATCATCCATCGTCGCCCATCTCTATATGCATTTTGAGATCTCTCTCCTCCAAGTCACTGAAAAACTCCTTATCTCCCGTCATGTGGAAGGAAGCGCCACTATCCAAATACCACACCGAACCCGATGCACTTTATGCCATTCATGCGATCAAAGAGAAGTCAAGTTCAAATTGCGAGGCAAGGGCCTCACCAGTTGCAACTCCAACAACCTTCTTGTTCTTCCTCTTCTATGGACAATTAGTAGTGAGATGCCCATGTCCGTGACTGTGAAAACACTTTACTTTGGACAAATCCAACTTCTTGACTTTAGACTTAGATTTTGAATGGAATTTCTTCCCCTTCCCTTTGCTTGCTTTAGTAGCCAAGGCACAATCCTCTTCATCATCAAGATCCATCTCTAGTGTTCCGCTTGAACTCCTCCTACACTAGATCCGACCATAGTCGTTCCCAATCTGGCAATTTTTCCCTTTCATTGATAGAGTCTTGATAACTGTGCAAACTCTTGGGAAGTCCTAGGAGAGCCAGGCTCACCAAATCATCATAAACGACTGTTATTCCCACACTCCCCAGCTCATCCCGACATTGGACAAACTTCGTGAGATATTTTGGAATGGAGTATCCCTTCTCCATCTTGATCTTCCTGAGTTTATCTTTGAGCGTCCATTTCCTATGGTTGTTATTGTTTTGGAATAGATTCGTCAAAGTCTTCCACATTGCATGTGGTGTGGATTTCCCATGGAGGCTTGAAACAATGTGGTCTTGTACTCCCTCCAATAGAATCCTCCTCGTCTTTTCCACTTTCTTTTTCCATGCATCAAGATTTGCAGCATATGCAACATCTGGCTTAGGAACATCTTTGTCAATGAATTCCTTCAAGCCATTGTCTTTGAGTAATGCCTCCATCCTGTCCTTCCAAGCAATGTAGTTTGAGATTCCCTCGAGTGCATACTCCAACCTCAAGCCATTGAAAGCCATTGAAATCCATTTCAATCTTGAATCAGTTGTAGCACTAAGAAAGTCTTTCTGCAAATTCGAATTCTATCCAATCACAAACTCTACTTCTGCAATCTTCAAAGTTGCAATCTTATGTGCTCTGATACCATGTAGAAATTTTAATACAAATTATGTATTGCCTGGATTCTCCTGATCTAACAATTATATGCCACTGTTAAATACATAATCGCTTCTACTAATATTCTTGCGGAATTTAAAACACGATCACCAATTGCAATATCAAGAAGAAAGATCAATCGCACATAACACAGGTGTTTTTCCAGGAAAGCATAAATCTAAAAACCTCAATATCATATATTATGTATATCATGGATCATGAAACAATCTCATACAAAACTCTAATCCAAGAGCTCTCAGTACAATACAATCATCTCACACTGTCATGCAAAAATCAACAAATACATGTGCCAATTCTCTGCCTCCAGACAACCTGCCTCCTCTGCGCAATCCCTGCAATGAAAAACCTGCAAATGAATTCAAATTCCTCTTACCTAGGCTACACATTTCTCATGGGCATATCCACTGTGTGTGTGATTGCATCAGTGCACTTAACTGAAATCACAATTGATAGCCAAACTATTCCTTTCACCTGTTATCTCAACTGGGTCTCCACTGGATCTGACATGCATGTAGTTAACAATGGTAAATCTTCAGTTGCATGTGAGATCACTGATTGCGAATTAATTAATAATTAATTCACTGAACTCTCACTAGTGTAAGTTCAGTTACAACTAGTACAACTGAGCTTAACTCACTTAACTGAGTTAAACTACTTTACAACACACATAACTACACTTATAATTCTTTTACAACTCCAAATCACTCAGTTATAACTAATTCGAATTTCATGTCCCACCAATCTACCTTTTAACTCGAATTTCCTATAGTTAACTGATTTTCCATTTCAGTTAATTATTTCAAGTAATTATGAGATAATAGATTAATATTTATTGTCCAATTTATTTAAGGGAAAAATAAATTAGACACACATTTCTTGTTGACTTTTTAACATATGTTGAGGTGGAATTGCTATAAGTATGTGGACCACTTTTGATGGAGGTCATTCTGTAATTTGCCTTATGTCTGCATGAACTGCAGTGACTTATGATCAATGTGGATGACTGTCTCCTTCCCAAGAATGTAATGTCTCCACTGGCGGCAGGCTTGCACAATGGAGTACATTTCTTTGTTGTAAGTAGGGTACTTATGGAAAACATCTGATAGTGTCTCACTATGATAGGCCACGGGGTGGCCATGCTGAGTGAGAACGGTGCCCACAACACAGTTTGAAGCATCTGTCTCGATCTCAAAGGGTTTTTGCAGGTCTGGTAGTGAAAGTATTGGGGCTAAGCACAAGCGCTGCTTCAAATCATCGAACACTTGTTGTTGGGACTGGCCCCACACAAATTTTTCCTTACCACCACCCCTATTTATTTGGTTGAGGGCCCATGCAATATGGGAGAATCCTAACACGAACCTGTGGTAGAAATTGACAAGGCCCAAGAAGCTTCAAAGCTCAATGAGTGTGGTTGGGGCTGGCCAGTCACGGATGACTTGGATCTTGGCTAGATCCACATGTACGCCATGTTGATCAGCAATGTAGCCCATGTAATGGACCATGTCCATGCCGAAGGAGAATTTTTCCAAGTTAACGTATAACTTGTTCTGTCGTAGGGTGTGCGGAACCTATTGAATATGCCACAAGTGTTCTGCCCAAGACTTGTTGTAAATGGGAATGTCTTCTAGATACACCACTAAAAACATGTTGGTGAATGGTTGCAAGATATCATCCATCATCCTCATGAAAGTGGCTTGAGCATTTGTCAAACCAAACGGCATGACCAACCATTCAAAAAGGCATTCCTTTGACTTGAAAGCGGTCTTCCATACATCTGTTTGTTCTATCGAGACCTGGTGGTAGCCAAACTTCAGATCAATCTTACTGAAGTATTTGGCCCCCGTGAGTTGATCAAGGAGGTCGTCGATTCGGGGAATTGGGTACTGATTTCTAACTGTGATTTTATTCAGGGTCCGGTAATCAATGCAGAGTTACTAGGTTCCATATTTCATTTGTACCAGCACGATTGGGCTTTCCCAAGGTGATGAGATGGAACGAATGTTCCCCTTGTGGAGCAATTCTTGGATCTGTCAATTGATCTCCTCATTCTCTAACATAGAGCGGTGATAGACTGGCCCATTGGGAAGCAGTGTGTCAGGGGTCAAATCGATGGGGTGCTTGACCTGACAGTGTAGAGGTACCCCGGTAGGTGAGGAGAAGATATCCGAGTATTCTTCAATGACCTTATCTACTTGCTTCTGCTGTGTGGAGAGGTCGGCCGCAGAGACCCTGGATGTGGTTGTGATCTTTCGCTCATTCTGAGAGAGAATCACGAAGAAGACAAACTTCCCAGTCTGAGAGATGACCTTCCTGCATTGCTTGGAAGAGGTCAAGGAAATAGCACTAGGTGGGACTGCCTCAGGTATCTTGTACAATTTCCTGTTCAAAGTAATAATAACACTACGAGGCCTAGACTCATATATAGCATGACTTTTCCATAAATAAGGTTGGCCAAAAAGAACATTAAAAACTTCGAGAGGATAAACATCACACAATACCTCATCTTTGAAGGGCTTGATGCCGTACGACAATCAAAATTGTTGGCTGATGTGGAGATCGCTTCCTTGGCGGAGCCATCCAATGGTGTAGGGTTGTGGGTGCGACGTTGTTGTCAAGGCCATTCACTTGACAACCTCTGTTGAGATGAGGTTCTTCTAGCTACCGCTATCAATGATGAAGTGCAACGGGGTGCCTTTTACCCACATCTTTGAATGGAAGAGGCGCTCTCCTTCTTCTGGCTCATCTCAATCATCAGGCTGGAGCTTGGTGGTACAATGGTGGCACTAGGTTCCATGTCAATGATTTGTCTTACCCTTTCTGGTTCTGAATCAGAGTCAGAACCCACATCTGATTCATAGGATTTCACTTTGGCCACCAACGACTGCTTTGAGCGGCAGTCAACAATGTTATGCCAAGGGCTCTTATGGAAGTCACACCACTTCCCGGTATCTTTCTTCGTCTTTCCGATGTTCTTCTTTGCTTGTAGCTTGGACTGGTTTTCATGATACTATCCATCTTTGCTCTGTCCTTTGTTCTACGGGTTGGGGCCGCCCTTTCCTAGATTTTTACATGAGGGGTTCCCGAGCCCAAATTTCCACGTCTTTTGTTTGAGCTTCTACTCTATTTTGACGACATATAGGTAGGCTGTGCCCAAGGATGAGATGTACAGGAATTCCATTTTGGTCTGGATGTATCTATGTAGAGCACCACAATACTTGAGCACCAGATGTCGCTCTGAATCTTTGATACCCAGCTTGGTGCGCAAGGTGTGGAAGATATTTGTGAACTCTGGCACTGCTTGGTCTCTTTCTTGACGCAGTGTGGTCCATTTGGTATACAAGTCGTCACAACTTCCAACAAGGTAGTATTTTTCCTTAATAACATCCCTGAAGAATTCCCAGGTGGTAGTGATTGTAAATAATGAGGGTTCCTCTGTTTCCTTTTTCTCACAGAAAGTTTCCCACCAATCTTTGACATGGGAAATGACTTTGAGGAGTGCAAAAGTAATATTTTCTCTATTTGAAAAGTTATGGACAAAAAAATACCCTTCTAGTAGATTCAACCACTTGTCTACACCATTTGCATCTATTTGACCTTCAAATACAGGAATATCGAAGTTTATTTGTACCTTGAAGGGGGCAGCGCCTCCGCTCGAAGAAGATGTGACGCCTGTTGGTAGCCGCCGAAGGATATGCGCGAAACTATCCATCATCTCGTTCCTCTATTGCGTGAGGGATTCCTCAAGCAACATTTTGAAAGGATCTCCTGTCCCATCATTTTTATTTTCTCCTACCATGAGAGGTCGCTTGGGCATGTGAGAGCTTTGGTCCTCACAAGAAACAAGCTCGAGACCCAATTCTTTGTATTCTGACCTCGTTGGGGACATGCATTAAGACGACAAGGAGAAAACTGCTATGATACCACTGATCTGGATTTTATGAGGAGAAATAAATGACTACAGATTATTAACAGATGCTTAAGATAGAATAACAGAGATATAGTAAAACTGGTTTTCTTTTCAATAAGGAAATAAGCTGAAACTGTAAAATGCAACGAAAAACAAGCTTGGTGGAATGGTCACGGCTTATCTCTGAGAAGAGATGTGACGGTTGCGCTCATTCGCAAGAAGATGATTACAATGAGGATCTGAAGGCATTTTTATAATGAATAGGAGTGTCAAAAACCCTAGACATCCAAAAACCTAACCCTAGGAGATGAAGCGCCAAAAGTCATGTGGGCCCCGTTTGGGTAAGTTAGTACATCAACTTCCCGGGGTCGTAACTTTTGCATACGATCTCCGTTTTAGGTGTATGATAGCCCGTTGGAAAGATCTATCCGAGGACTACAATAGTTGCTGAAAATTTTATGTTGAAAAATTTGGACAGCAACACACCCAAAAAAAAACGTCGTTTAGGGCCTCAAAACGGCTCCGAAAGTTCAGGACCCGAAAAACTGCTAAAAATAGTAAATTATCAAAATTTCCAGAAAGTTATTTTGAGCTCGATGGAAAAGGTGTGTGGTCATCGATATCCACCTGGATCAAGGCATCCACTATGCAAGCACAAATTAAGCTTCTTACTACAATTGAGAAGATGAAGAGGTCACAGGAACACACGTAGTTCAGCAACAGGTCACTGCCATCTAGAGCAGAGTTATGGAGGTGACACCGAGACTCCAGTCGATGCAGGAAGAAGCCTGCACACTTTTTGAAGAGATGGAGGTACAAGGCTCATGGTTGGAATATGTGGTTGCAATAGTGGAACAACACCTGGAAGGGCCTTCCACAGAGCGAGTCATTTAGGAGTTCACCGAGCAGGAGGCTCTGGTGAAGTAGCAAGTCGAGGTAGCTCAAGCTAAGCTTGAGGCCTTCGAAGAGGTATTACCCAAATCAGAGTGACTTGGGACGAGTCACAGGTGAGTGTTGGGGGCTTGTTGGCCCTCGACCAAGTTTTGAGGAAACGTTGGTCACGATCGACCATTTTTGGGACTTCGACAGGCTGGTCGAAGACAAAGCGCCCAAGTGAAGCGGAGATCATGGGATCTCGCTCGTTTTGTGGGATTTTAGGGTTTATGTAACGGGTATGGGATGTCGACCCATGGGTTTACCCATGCTTAGGCTTTTTTGTAATGTATAAATAAGTAGCTAGGTGATGTAAGTAATAGAGGTCATGGGCTTAGTGCATGACTAGAGTATGTTAAGACTTGCAAAACTAAGTGCAAGTGATTGTAAGAGGCTTTGTGCAAAGTCTGTGTAAGGCTTTGTGCCCTGACCTAATTCGGGGAAGGAGAATCTGGAGAGGTGCGCGAAGATCTCCTGTCCTTTGTGGACTTGGCTTTGTGGCTTTGTGCAAAAGAGCAGAGGAATGTAAGAAGCTTGAAGACTAATAAAGAAGAAGAAGAAGTTGGTGGACATAGCCCCACACTGGGGTGAACCACGTATATCATGTGTTGATGTGATTTGTGCAATGTTGTTCATGCATTTATCTGCTTAGCACACTAATCTTGATGTATGTTAGATAAATGTATGGATGCTTAGTGCTCTATTGATGGTAAATGAATGCTAGATCCGAGTTAATGTTATGTGCTTGGAAGTGTTTTATTTGATTGTTACCGTGTTGTTTTGTACTTAGGGTTTAGTCTGCGATGTGAATAAGAATCATAACTTAATGCATATTTTTGACTAAGTTCTCTATTAAGTGTTGTAATCACATATCTGTGTCCCACCTAGGTTGTAGACACCTGAGTCCCGCAACCCCCCTCGCCTCTACCTCGGGTGAGACTTCATCTCCTTCGTAGGTGTTGCTGAAAGGGTCGGTAATTAGGGTTTTTTTGGTGCACTTTTGAAGTGTTGAACCCTGGGTCTGCCCTTGTGCTAATACAATTTTGGTAATTTACTATTTTTAGTAGTTTTTAACTTATGGGGCCATTTTGAGGGCTTAAATGAAGGTTTTTCGGGATCGAGCTTCTAAAGGAAACCCAAAGCCTTCGATTGAGCCCCCAAAATGAATCTCCTTGATGATACCTTTCCAACAGGCTATCGTGCACCTAAAACGAAGATCATATGCAAAAGTTATGACCCCAAGAAGTTGATGTACTAACTTACCCAAATAGGGCCCACATGACTTTTGGCGCTTCATCTCCTAGGGTTAGGTTTTTGGATGTCTAGGGATTTTGACATTCATGTTTATTTTAAAAAGGTCTTCAAAGAATCATTGTAATCATCTTCTTGTGAATGAGCATAGCCGTCACATCTCTTCTTAGAGATAAGCCGCCACCATTCCAACAAGCTTGTTTTCCGTTGCATTTTACAGTTTTAGCTTATTTCCTTATTGAATAGAAAACCAGTTTTACTGTATCTCTGCTATCTGTGTTAAGCATATTTTAATAATCTGTATTCATTTTTTTTTGCTCATAAAATCCAAATCAGTGGTATAAGAGCGGTCTGCTCCTTGTCGTCTTAATGCATGTCCCCAACGAGGCCAGGGTACAAAGAATTGGGTCTCGAGCTTGTTTCTCTTGAGGAAAAAAGCTCTCACATGCCCAAGTGACCTCTCATGGCAGGATAAAATAAAGATTAAGGGACATGAGATCCTTTCAAAATGTTGCTTGAGGAAGCCATCATGCAACAGAGGAACGAGATGATGGATAGTTTTGCGCAAATCCTTCGGCAACTACCAACAAGTGACACATCTTCGTCGAGCAGAGGCGCCATCCTATTCAAGGTACAAATCAACTTTGATATTTGTTGGCACAGGGGCAGACCCAGGGTTCAATCTTCAACAATGCACCAACAAAACCCTAACTACTGACCCTTTCGACAACACTTGTGAAGCAGATGAAGTCTCACCCGAGGTAGAGGCAGGGGTGGTTGCAGGACTCAAGTGTCTACAACCTAGCTAGGACAAAGATCTGTGATTACAACACCCTAACAAATCACTTAGCAGTTAACATTCATTAATATTTAACCCTTATTTACATCGCAAATAAAACTATAATTCCAGAACAACGCAGTATTCAATCAGATCTAACACGTCTAAGCACTTAACATATGGAAATAGATCAGATCTGGCATTCATTCACCTTACTAAGCACTAAGCTATCATACTAGATTCATCTAAACATACATTACTGCACTAAGCATAAATCAGATGAACAATATAACAACCATAATGCACAAAGCAACCATAACATAGGATATACGTGGTTCACCCCTAGCCTGGGGCTACGTCCACCAACTCTTCTTCTTCTTTATTATCTTATGTCAGTCATCTACATGCATAGAGCCACAAAATCCTACTCTGTATAGGACACAAGATCTGCGTGCACCTCGCCAGATCCTCCTTCCCCGAGTTAGGTTATAACACAAAGCCTTTTTACAATCACTTGCACTTAGATCTGCAATCCTTAACACAATATGCACAGAGCATCCACACTATTTGCACTTAGCTCATCGACCACTTAGGTCTAGTATCTAGTCTCTCCCCCTCTCTTACATCGCCTAGATATCTATTTATACATTAAAAAAAGGCTAAAACATGGGTAAAACCCATGGACCGACATCCCCATACACGTTACATAAACCCAAAACCCAAAAATCCCTAAACAAGGGGGCGAGATCCTGCGATATCCGCTTCGATTTTCACTCTGCCTTCGACCAGCCTATCGAAGTTCCAAAAGAAGTCAAACATGACCAGCGTTTCCAAAAACCTTGGTTAAGGGCCAACATACCCCCAACACTCACTTGTGACTCGTCCCGATTCACTCTGATCTGGGCAACTCTGCTTCAAACTCTTTGAGCTTGGCTTGAGCTGCTTCACCAGGGCCTCCTACTCGATGAACTCCTAAATAACTATCTCATTCACCGGTCCTTCCAATCGTTGTTCTACTATGGTGACTACTTGTTCTAGTTCTGCTCCTCGTCCTTCAATCTCATCAAAAAGTAGGCAAGCTGCATCCTGGACTGGCTGGAGCTTCTGAGTCACTTCCATGACTTTGCTCTGTATGGCATGGACCTGTTGCTAAGCCATGCGCTATTCTTGGGACCTTTTCATCCTCTCAACTGATGATAGGAGTTTCAACTACGCTTATACTGTTGCTACTTGCTACTTTGCCTCCTAGAGTTGTGACTCCAGTGTCTTTAGTTTAGGGTCCTCTGTAAGTTGCTCATAAGTTTGCGCACTTCGACTGATAAGATGTTTACATTCCAAGGCTAATGCTTTGATTCTCTCAACTGCGCATTGGGTAGTTGCTTCTCTCTGGTCTCGCACATCCTGCAGAGTTCTTGGCATTGTTTGTATCTCTAGATATGCTACTCTCTATTGAAGTTGCTGGATGGATTCAACAAGCTTCACCACTTGATTCTCCACTGGGTCTTCTTCTATCTGTTGTAATCCTGTTACAGAGCAAAGTGCTCTCATGACTGCTTCTTTAACTCCGACCTACTCCGCGAGAAACTATTCTTTCTCCTACTAGATTTGCGCTCTATCCTCTGTGAACTTCGCTTAGAGGTCATCTTTTTCCTACTGTGCAACCTGACGTTGCTTTATGACTTCCTCTTGTACCTGCTTCAGGGCCTCTGTGGCATGTTCTTTTTCTTATTGGACATGACAAAGGCGAACTTCGGTCGCATATGCTATTTTGCGGAGTTGGGGAGGTTCATCTCCCAGCTCTATTTCTTTTGATGGCGGGGGCGCAATAGACACTGCGCGGTTGGAGTGAAGGGATTTATGTACCCCTCTCAACTCTGCTTCAATCCTTTCATACATGGTCTCTTGTTTTGCTTCATTGCATTGTAAAAGATCTTCTGAGGTATCTGATACAACAACGATGATTAGGTCGATGTCGTCCAACGTGAGCACAGTCTGCAGATGCAGTTTACTAGCTTTGGACTTCTTCCACGATGTAGGTTTCATGGGGGAAACATTTATTTTCTTGGATGCTTCAGCCTCATTAATGGGATCCCTAGGTGGTGTTACTTTGCCTTGCTTTTGCTTGTCTTCTTCTCCATTGTTCTCTTCTTTGTCTACTTCTTCATCACCTCCTCCTCCTGGTATTTCTGAAGCAGTCTATTCTAATGCGTTGTTTAGATCCTGTACCTCTTCTTTCTTCTTCCTTCTACTACTTCCAAGTGCATCGTACTCTTCACGAGTAACCAACCAACTTTCGATTAATTCGGGGTCAGAAATTTTGGCCTGGTCGACTGGGATAAGGAACTTTGCGGGCCATTCCTTGGTTATTTCTTCGATGTCCTCCTCTGTAAGCTTATAGTAACTTTGCAGCTCTTCTTTGTGTTCGTCTCCACGCTCAATGATATAAATAAAATGCTTATCTGTGCAGAACTTCGCTATTGGCCTAAACTTGTGAAGGGTGTTCGGTTTCATATGAGGAAAGGAATCAATAGCCCTCTTCAACTGCAGGTAGTAGGTATGGAAGACTGTGTTTGACTACCACTATTTCCCCATGTCCCTCGAATACCAGAGCGTGGTGAGCTTCGTAGCTAGTGGTTCGAATGGCTCATTGTCAGGGAAGGTCGCTCCTTCCGGCATCTCCCAAGCAATGAATGTGATGAGGATCAACAACCAGCTAAAATGGAACTCATAGCCATGATCCTGAGCTTCGTGACAGTCTTGTTCTAACTGGTTGATGAGGTAGCTCACCCAGTTCATCTATAGTCCCTCAATGCACTTTCCTGCGAGGTCAACAACGAACCCTGTGACCTACATGGGTTTGTTCTTCCTTACTAACTTACAAGCAATCAATTGGTAGGCTAGACGCACTTCGCCGTTCTGGATGGAGGCTACCTTGTAGCCTTGCTTCCCCTTTTTTACATCGCCATAGGTATCTTTGATTCATTGACCTAGGGTGCGGTCTACAACCTTCCCTCGGTAAAAGTCTCATGGGTCTGGTCCTTACATGCTTAATCCGGTGATCCTATGGATCAGGGTTGGATCGAAGGTGATGCGTCTATCCAACCATAGTTAACCGCCATGGAAGCACGACAATAGGAGCTTAATGCACGCGTTAACCTCCCGATGCCTTCCAAAATGGGGTATCTTCATTACGTTCAGTATAATGGACCTCACGATGTCCATAGTCCATGGTTGGGGGATGATCTTTGGCTTCTTCCCCTTGGTCTTGGTCAAATACTTATGCAGAGCGAGCATGCCATAGTTCTTTCAGTCTCCCCAATTATAGTCGATGATCTTCAATGTTAGAATCCTCTCCAGCTGTGGTTTGACTGCGCGTATCCCCTTCAGGAGGTATGTAGTAATCAACGTGTATTCAAAGACCCTTGGAACACTGTCACGACTCATCGCGCCAGCCAGAGGCGGGATGTAGTCAGGCATGACTGATAGGATGAGCTTCGCATTTGCCAAGTCATCACGATGCTTGGTTCTTTTCTCGATCACAGCTCGGGATGGTCCAGATCCATGAGCAGTCGACGAGGAGGCTTGCACTCCTCGCATCGTTGAGGCTTGAACTCCTACAGACATCACCTTCTCAGCCATGAGGTCGATTAGAATTTATTCGAAAAACTTTTCTACTGCACTGATGTTTTCCGACATGCATGCTTTAGATCAGGTATCTCAGGTTGGTGATCAAACATTCAATGTAATAGAGTGGGTGGCGAAGTCTCAATAAACATAGCGTGGTAATTGTCAGCTCTCCGTGGGCTCGAATAATCATTGTTTGCAAAAGTGTTCTCAGTGCAACGTTCGATGGGATAAATAGACAACGTCGTAATGAATTCTTCCAACGGGTCGAAAAGCCTTAATCAACTCAATTCCATCCATTATGGTGTGGTCCCAACGGTCCAATGGTGAGCTTGTTGATCATAACTGATGTTTTAACCATTCGGGAGTGTTGATATAATGGTCATAATGCCTCCAATGGTCATATTGATCTTCCATGGCGAAGTGCCACTCTGCACTGTTTTGATATTCCAACGAAGTTCAAGTTCTGTAAACCTTATTTCTGCGAAGTCCTTTATTGTGCCTCTTGCAATTTTTCTAGTTTTTCTTTCTTCTTGCTGAGCTTTCTAGCCTTATTTCCTGTGATCTGTGTCTTTGTATTCCTCTTTCCATTCTTGTTCTTATCTATACTCAAAATAGTAACTTCATGCTGATGATATTCTTTCATAGGGGTTGAGAGTAATACTTCTTCTTTTTCTAGAGTAGGTGCTCTACTCTCTTGTACAGACAGGTGTTTCAAGTCTTCCTGTGTTCTTTCAACTTCGACATCAAGATATCTGGTCCTTAGTAGCCTCGATTGGTCTTCTTGTTCTTTCAGTAAGTGCACTATTCTTCTAGCCATGAAATCTCTTAGTTCTTGCTTTTTATGTTCTAGAGCTTCCTCTTCTTGCTTCCTTCAGATCTGATCTTTCTCCATCCAAGATTTTTCTAGAAAAATAGAAAATGGGGCGTTGTTCTCAACAAATTTAACGACCTCAAATTCTTCCTCTGTCGAAGTTCCATGAGCACTCATAAATATTTGGGTAAGTCTTCCACATAGGGCTATCACCTTTCTTCTAAATAATAATATTCCTCCCAATGAAGGAATCATAGAGGGCTTTCCCAAAATTTCCCAAGTTCTTTCTGTCGTGATATTCACCTGTGTTTCCTCATCCAGAACATAGTCTATGTTGAAGTCTCCTATTCTTGTTTCTATGCACTCTTTCTCTTTTAAGATCTCTGATAGATTGGTGTCTCTGTGATCATTCAGGGTTTCTTTTGTCTGCAATAATACAATCTCTGATTCTTTCTAGGATTCTATCATAGTCTTAGTCTATTGGCCTTTCTCATGGTTTTCTTGTCTCATATTCATCTTTTCAACTTTAGCAATCATTCTAGGGCAATCCAAAACTTCAAGATCCATAGCTTTACAATAAAGACAACTAGGTCTTCTACCAGGGCATTCCTTAGCCAGATGTCCCGGTCTTATGCAACTGTAACAAAGGGTTAATCCTCTCTTTCTCTTAAAAGATCCCCATCCTTTCCTGTACTGCACACTAGGATCACAGTAACTAGCCTGTAAAAATTTCTTTCTAGGATCCTGCATCCATTTGTTAGTCCAAACATTCTTTCTGTGTAGAGGAATAACATATCTTTCACAATTTCTATCAGATCTACTCATATCAAATATGATTTCTTCTAACTGTGCCCTAGTTTTCAGACTAGGACAAAATCTATCAAGCATTCCTAGATCCATTCTTGTGAAACAAAAATGTTCACTTATCTTGCCTTTAGTAGAGCACAAAGCTCTCAGATCTTACCTTTTTAATAAATAAACAAAAAATTCACTGTTCTTACCTTTAGCATAGCACAAAGCTTTCAGATCTTACCTCTTTTCTTCATATTTGATTCCTTTCTTAGCACAGAGCTTCACAAATCAAGTGGAATACTGCACACTACATCAACAGATCTACACACACAGATCTTTTTTCGTTCTTCAGCTCCCAATAATCACAGTTTCAGTCCCGACAACAAAACCATTTGTTGTTACAGGGGAAGACCCATGGTTCAAGCTTCAATAACACACCAACAAAACCCTAACTACCAGCCCTTTCGACAACACCTGCGAAGCAGATGAAGTCTCACTCGAGGTAGAGGTAGGGGTGGTTGCAGGACTCAAGTGTCTGCAACCTAGCTGGGACACAGATCTGTGATTGCAACACCCTAACAAAGCACTTAGCAGTTCACATTCATTAGTATTTAACCCTTATTCACATCGTAGATAAAACCCTAATTCCATAACAACCTAGTATTCAATCAGATCTAATACATCTAAGCACTTAACATATGCAAATAGACTAGATCTAGCATTCATTCACCTTACTAAGCACTAAGCTATCATATTCGATTCATCTAAACATACATTACTGCACTAAGCATAAATCACATGAACAATATAACAACCATAATGCACAAAGCAACCATAACACAGGATATACGTGGTTCACCCCCATCTTGGGGCTACATCCACCAACTCTTCTTCTTCTTTATTATCTTTTATTAGTCATCTACATGCAGAGAGCCACAAAATCCTACTCTGCATAGGGCATGAAATCTGCACACACCTCGCCATATCTTCCCTCCCCGAGTTAGGTTACAACAGAAAGCCTTCTTACAATCACTTTCACTTAGCTCTGCAAGCCTTAACACAATATGCACAGAGCATCCACACTATTCACACTTAGCTCATCGACCACTTAGGTCTAGTATCTAGTCTCTCCCCCTCTCTTATATCGCCTAGATATCTATTTATACATTAAAAAAGGGATAAACATGGGTAATACCCATGGGTCGACATCCCCATACTCGTTACATAAACCCAAAACCCAAAAATCCCTAAACAAGGGGGCAAGATCTTGCGATCTCCTCTTCGACTTGCGATCCACCTTCGACCAGCCTATCGAAGTCCCAAAAGAGGTCAAACATGACCAACATTTCTAAAAAACCTGGTCAAGGGCATTGACCTGTGACTCATCCCAAGTCACTCTGATCTGGGTAACTCTGCCTCAAACGCTTCAAGCTTGGTTCGAGCTGCTTTGCTAGGGACTCCTACTTAGCGAACTCCTGAATAACTGTCTCATTCACCGATCCTTCCAAGCATTGTTCGACTGTGGTGTCTACTTGTTCTAGTTCTGCTCCTCGTCCTTCAATCTTCTCAAAAAGTAGGCAAGTTGCATCCTGGACTGGCTGGAGCTTCTGAGTCACTTCCATGACTTTGCTCTGTATGGCATGGACCTGTTGCTAAGTCATGCACTTTTCTTGGGACCTTTTCATCCTCTCAACTGACGACAAGAGTTTCAACTGTGCTTGTACTGTTGTTGCTTGTTGCTTTGCCTCCTGGATCTGTGATTCTAGTTTCTTTAGTTCAGGGTCCTCTTTAGGTTTCTCATAAGTGTACACACTTCGAATACTAAGTTGTTTACATTCCAAAGCTAATGCTTTGATTCTCTCAACTGCGCTCTGGGAAGTTGCTTCTCTCTGGCCTTGCACATCCTATAGAGTGCTTGGCACTGTTTGTAGCTCTATATTTGCTACTCTCTGTTGAAGCTGTTGGATGGCTTCAACAAGCTTCACCACTTGATTCTCCACCAGGTCTTCTTATATCTGTTCTAAGCCCGTCACAGAGCGAAGTGCTTTGGTGAATGCTTCTTTAACTCTGACCTGCTATGTGAGCAACTGTTCTTTCTCCTGCTAGATTTGCACTCTATCCTCTACGAACTTCGCTTGGAGGTCGTCTTTTTCCTGCTATGCAACACGAAGTTGCTCTATGAGTTCCTCGTGTACCTAGTTCAGGGCCTTTGTGGCCTGTTCTTTTTCTTCTTGGACACGATGAAGGCGAGCTTCGGTCGCATATGCTATTCTGTAGAGTTGGGCAGGCTCATCTCCCAAATCTGTTTCTTCTGATGGTGGGGGTGCAATAGACACTACACGGCTAGAGTGAAGGGCTTGTTGTACCCCTCTAAGCTATGCTTCAATCCTTTCATACATGGTTTCTTGGTTTGCTTCATTGCGTTATAAAAGATCTTCTAAGGTATCTGATACAACAACGATGATTAGGTTGATGTCGTCCACTGTGAGCACAGTCTGCATCTGTGGTTTACTAGCTTTGGACTTCTTCCGTGATGTAGGTTTCATGGGGGAAACATTTATTTTCTTGGATGCTTCAGCCTCATTAATGGGATCCCTAGGCAGTGTGTCGTGAGTGGGAAATCCATCTACGAACTAGCACTTAGGGTTTTATCATGCATGTAGAAAAGACCTAAAGATTCCTACTTTTTATTGTCATCCCGGACATGATCCCCATTATTATTAAGGAAATACGTAGTTAAGAAGATCAAGTGAACATACCTTATTTCTGGCATTTGATATTGATCCCTCTTCACGCTTGGTCGCTCTTTGAATCCAACTCTCCTCCCAAGGTTGACCTGCATTCACAAAAGACAAACAAAAAACTCCACATGCATTTGATCTACAGATTAATGGGTTAACGATTTAATCAACATGTACGAAATAAACAATGAAAACCTCATATGGTGGGATGGGAAAAGTACTTCTTTATTATTAAATTCACTAAAGCAACTTACAATGATGAAGCCGACCACTGCTCCATGAACTTGGTCTTGGGCTCCTCTTCAACTGTCCTCCAACTGCTTTGCTCTATACTTCTCTTTGCACAAGGATGGCTAAAGGTTGGGACAAGGGGAATGCTCAATTGGTTATAGTCTCTTTTACTATGATTTTCCTACTTTCAAATGGGACCCCTACCCCTTCTTTTATAGGCTAGAAGGAGCTAGGTATTTGGTCGAATGACCTACCACGCATGGCCGAAAGGTTTAGTTCACTTGCCCAAAAATTTGTGTTCCGTCAACAAATTTCCATTTTTCGTGCTTTTGTAGGTCCACGCAGGCTGTAGTGGGTCAGCTAGCATGGACACTGTAGATCCACGCGGGCTGTAGTGGGTCAGCTAGTGTGTACCTTTAAAAAGGGAGTTTTTTAGAAGAGTTGTTCAATAGTGTTTTGGCAAAGAAGGAGTCTGAGATGGACTGATGCTAGGTAAGTATGTCTGGTGAAAATTAGGGTTATAACAGATTCCCCCCTAATGTGTGAGGTTAGAAGAGCATCTGATGGCCGAAATACATTATCAATCTTTATCAACGTTCCAAACAAGTGAGCCCAGGGACCAGAAATCGGGAGGTCCCATCTGCAAAATAAAAATTGTCTCACCGAGGCGGGCATACCCATGCTCGGGATGAAAGAAAATCATGGCTACCAATCAAATACACTATAGATCCATTTCATATAACTATATAAAGTGTAGCTGCGAGAAATACACAACAGAGCTACATCTCGAAATCAAAAAGATATAGATGTAGAGTATCCATCTTATAGAAGTTGATAAGGCCTGATGGTTGAAGATGAGGTCTTCAGAGCTCGAGCAACAACTTCAAAATCTTCAAAAATTGGGTAGGAGTGTAATATGAGTGTACGACTTCACTACCCAGAGGTCTTTGACGGCTCGTCGAGCATGGACTAGAGGATCTTGAGGATCAGACTGAAGGCTTCATTGATTTCGAACAAAGACTTGATTGGACTTTTGGGATGGCCGAGCATGAGGGCAAGAGACAAATTGCAGAGGGGTTGACTCAGGCTTGGTAAAAAATTCCCTTGGACAATAGCACGACAAATGATGAGAGTCAGACAGCATGGCATTGACATAAGTTCACGATGCAGGAGGTAACACAAACTCTCTATATGTCTGGAGGAATAACCAAACGGAGGAGGATGCAACTCAACGTAACGGGAACAACTTCCTAAGGTCATATTAAATCCCAGCGCTTGATGAACAAAAAAAAGGATGTGCTTTATCCAAGGGCGACTCATTGTGTTGCCAATACAAAGAAAATACTTTTCCCTTCCTCTTTTTGGGTTATATTTGATTTTTTTGTCTTTTTCAATTTGGAAAAAGAATAAAAGAATGCTATGTTACAAAGGAGGAAGGAGTGTCACAAACATACGAGATCGAGGCGCATGGACAAGACTGATGTTCAAAGCAAGGACACTTAGGAAAAATCCCTCTTGGGGCCAAAGGTGTCAAGATGCAGAGGCGAAGTGCTACAGGGCTTGCGTATAAGGAATGCTTCAGATGGTTCAGTTGAGAGCAACATTGAGTCGACATTAGACCAAAGACACAGGTATGCAAATGCAATTAATAAGACACACAATGGTAACGTCCTTCGATGTAAGTTTTACGAGCCCGAAGAAGGTAAGCTCGATGGTTTTTCATATTTAGAGAGTCTGAAAAAACGTAAAAGGAGACTCCAATGGTGATCTAAAAATGAAGAAGACTTGAAATACTTGAAATTATTGCAATGTAAATGTTATGTGTTTAAAGAAAATGGATCAATTTTGCAACACATAAATTAAGGGATTACTTATGAAAAATACACATAGACAACAACATAATCAATGAACATAAGCACATAAAACACAACAATTGATAAAGGAGTTCACCCCTCTCTTGGGCTACATCTCCCGGTCCAGCTTAAAATGGATCATTATTATTAATTGCTCAAAGTGCTCAAAAACATGCCTTACAATGCTCAAAATGACAAACCAACTGCTCCAATGGCTTCAGAGCGTCCAAAAACCTTTGGCTGGGCTTTTTGGGCACCTCAATCGGTCGAAAAGCGAAGAAGTTAGGCCTCCTGGAAGTCCCCCCTTCAAGCTTGTTGTCTCTGCTGCATCTACAAATTGCACCCTTGTCAAATGAACTTGGCACACATGCAATATATAGCATAAAAACCCAACACCGGGCGCAACCGCGCCAATGGTGCAAACTGTAGGATGGTTATGGGTGCACCAGCCCCTAACCGCCTAGCACCTGGGCACATAAGGGTCATATGACCGCGCACTATGGAAAATAGGGCCGAACGGTTGAAACCATGCCAACCGCATTAACTCCCTCGCGCTCTGGTCATGGGCACATGGTATAATACCATAAGACCGCGACTTAACATATTACAAACATAAAACCTGTGCCCTTTCCACATAGGGCATGGTCATATAAATACAATCCATGCGACCGGAGTTTTGGCTTACGGTATAACATTCTCACGCAATACATATATACACATGGTCACATAGCAAACGATATGACTACGGGTCGGAGCTAAGCCCCGACCCAACCCCCCGCCAAACGGTACAAATTGCAACTTTAAATATATACGAGCCCATATACATAGCAAGGCGTAACCAGTGGTCCGTTGGTCGGACGGACTTTGTGAAGGAACTTTGTGGTGGGGAGGTCCGGGGGTCGAACCCCACGGACTCCAATAAGTTTACATACAAACCAAAAGCCAATAAAGGGGTGCCACGTGGTAGCCCATGATTGGGCCATGTGGCACCTTACCATTGACCAAGAATATGCCACGTGTCGAGATATCATTCACCCTCAATAGCCAACCAAACTCTGCCATGTCATCACATGCCATGTCATCGTACAGTCGTACGACCCTGCCACGTCATCCTGTACGGACTGTACAGACTGTACAGTCAACATCTTTTTTTTGCCTGTTTGACTTTATGAACAGATTACAATATCTCTTGCTCCCGATGTCCGTTTGAGACAAAATGAGTTGTGTTGGGTTCACAACGACGAGGCCTACGCTCTCGTCCGGTTTGAAGCCATTCTGAGAACTTTGAATTTTTGAGCAAAATTTGATCCCCTGATCACACCTCCCCATTGGGAAGCTTTTGGACCTCCAAAAGACTATTTTCAGTCTATGTGAAGATGAGGGTATA
>JZKD02S2036797.1:142382-182209 GCA_000966675.3 Picea glauca | reverse complement strand
GGAGTTCACCCCTCTCTTGGGCTACATCTCCTGGTCCAACTTCCAATGGATCATTATTATTAATTTCTCAAAGTGCTCAAAAACATGCCTTACAATGCTCAAACTGACCAACCAATTGCTCCAATGGCTTCAGAGCATCCAAAAACCCCTAGCTGGGCTTTTTCGGCACCTCAATCGGTCGAAAAACGAAGAAGTTAGGCCTCCTGGAAGTCCCCCCCTTCAAGCTTGTTGTCTCTGCATCTACAAATTGCACCCTTGTCAAATGAACCTGGCACACACACAATATATAGCGTAAAAACCCAGCACCGGGCGCAACCGCGCCAATGGTGCATACTGTAGGATGGTTATGGGTGCGCCAGCCCCTAACCGCCTAGCACCTGGGCACATAAGGGTCATATGACCACGCGCTATGGCAAATAGGGCCAAACGGTTGAAACTGTGCCAACCGCATTAACTCCCTCGCGCTCCGATCGTGGGCACATGGTATAATACCATAAGACCGCGACTTAACATATTACAAACATAAAACCCGCACCCTTTCCACATAGGGCATGGTCATATAAATACAATCCATGCGACTGGAGTTTTGGCTTACGGTATAACATTCTCGTGCAATACATATATACACATGGTCACATAGCAAACGATATGACTACGGGTCGGAGCTAAGCCCTGGCCCAACCCCCCGCCAAACAGTACAAATTGCAACTTTAAATATATACGAGCCTGCATACATAGCAAGGCATAACCAGTGGTTCGTTGGTCGGATGAACTTTGTGAAGGCACTCTGTGGTGGGGAGGTCCGGGGGTCGAACCCCACGGACTCCAATAATTTTACATACAAACCAAAAGCCAATAAAGGGGTGCCACGTGGCAGCCCATGATTGGGCCACGTGGCACCTTACCATTGACCAAGAATATGCCACGTGTCGAGATATCATTCACCCTCAACAACCAACCAAAATCTGCCACGTCATCACATGCCATGTCATCGTACGATCGTACGACCCTGCCATGTCAGCCTGTACAGACTGTACAGTCAGCATCTTTTTTTTGCCTGTTTGACTTTATGAACAGATTACAATATCTCTCGCTCCCGACATCTGTTTGAGATGAAATGAGTTGCATTGGGTTTGCAATGACGAGGCCTACGCTCTCGTCTGGTTTGAAGCGATTTCGAGCACTTTGAATTTTTTAGCAAAATTTGATCCCCTGATCAAATGGGGTACCTTTTTGGAAGGTAGTCTTGTCGGTTCGAAAAAGGGGTAAACTAGCACCGACAAGACATCTATTCAAAACCATTTTAATGAGTGTGATAAAGACAAGATTAGTCGACAATTTTTTCATTTTTAAGGAGTCTGAAAAAAGCTTAACTATGGACTCCGTCAGGAATGTTCTTCTGGACCATTTTAATGAGTGTGAAAGAATAAGCTCACTGGACGATCTTTTCAATTTTAGGGAGTCTGAAAAGAGCTTAACTATGGACTCCGTGGCGGTTCCTTTTTCGTAAATTTAGTCCCTCAGGCCCGAAAAAGGGTTAAAATTATACCTGAGGGTACACTTCTAGAGATCCGAGGCCTCTAGAGTATACCTTTGTTCGTATAGTTGACAGTACAGACCAAAAAAGGGGTAAAATACCATCAGATAGATGTGACTTCAAATTTCAATTTAACGAGCGTGAAAGGCCACAAGATCGCTCGACAATATTTTCATGTTTAGAGGGTCTAAAAAGGGATTAAAAGAAGACCCATGGGGGCTACGACTCATGTATGAAATTGGTTCAGGTAGAGCCCACTGCTAGGCTCAGACCAAGAGTCTCTTCGATAGTCCACTTGGAAAGTCTCCCAAAAGGGAAGAAAACACAAACCACGGTGTAAGTCCTCCCTCAGTATAGAAACTGTAGTCATGACTTCAAGGATGGCCTCATCTGAAGGCAATTCAAAATCCGAGAAATCACACAAACGAGGGTCGACAATCCCAAAGGGTGAAGTAAACTGACCATACTTCATATGACGATGGAGGTTCTGGCCAGGACTGGCAGAGTCTATCAGCGAAGAATCACAAGCACGAGGGCTTGAGGATCTACAAACAACAAGACTAGACTCGGAAGGATACTCAAGCCTACTTGGACCAAGAGGGGGAAACAAGGGCTCCCATGCCCCCATTGGATAAACCAATGGATCAGTTACTGAGACCAAGTCTCAAGAGGGAAAACATGATTGCAAAGGTTCCTGCTCAGAAGCAATTGAACATCGAGGATAATACGCCACATGATTAACTTGTGGCGGGGTGGAGTCTACACGAACACTAGGGATATATAAAGGGGCAGCCTGAACTAACGCTGAATTAGGATGGTGATTATCAGATGCCAGTTGGTCAATAGTGACAATGCTTCCATTGTGAGGGAAATGCATCACCCAAAAGAGCGTAGATACCACAACGTTCATAGCATATACATAATCATGCCCGAGAAGCATATTGAAATCTAATGGGCCTTGTACCACTATAACATCGACACAGGCAATATTCCCACCTAATGAGATAGGAAACTGAGGAAGAACACCTAAATATTCACTAGGACATCTGTCAAAAGCGAACAACTCATGTGAAGCAGACACAAGCTTGGGAGATCCTAAGACTTTCCAAACCGAGGAGGATAAAATACTTGCAGAGGCTCCTTCATCCACAATACATCGATAAATGTTTGTTGAATTAACTTCAACCCTTATTTGAAAAGGTGTAGAAGAAGGAACATGAGGCTCAACAAGATCATTCCAATCAAAGGAAACCATCCTAGGGCTTGGAGGGGGTGTGCTCGGAATGAGTGGAATGCCCCCTTGTTCTGAAAATCCTGAACTAGAAATGCTAAAAACATAGTCGGTAGACGCATCACCCCTCAAGAGAAGAGTGGGATCAGTCGAAGACTGCATCAATGTGACCACTTTCTCAACCAATGGCTGCATAGGCTGAGAGACTACAAGGTCTAAAGGCACGTCACCCCTCAAAAGAGGAGTGGGATCAGCCGATGACTGCATCAACATGACCACTTTCTCAACCAATGGTTGAATAGGCTGAGAGACTAAAAGGTCTAAATGCACCTCACCCCTCAAAAGAGGAGTGGGATCAGCTGATGACTGCATCGACATGGCCACTTTCTCAACCAATGGCTGAATAGACTATGAGGAAACCTCAGGAGACTCAGAATCAGAAGAGCTTATAGACAGGGACCACAATCTTTGTACCTCTGGAATGCTAGGACACAAATGAGTAAGGTGATCTCCCTTGCAAAGCTTACAAGGGAACTTAGGCTTACATCCTACCCGTCTAGGTTTCTCAATAGAATCGATTCCCCCAACATGACTAGCAGTGGCTGGTTGCACATCTCCAACATGACTTACAGAGGTTGGAGATGGGTTGATAACTTGACTTACAGATGCTACAGACTTATTACCAATATGACTAGCAGTGACTGGACTCTTTCCCCTAGCATGACTTGTAGAGGGTGGGTGATTTCCCCCATCATAACTTGTAGAGGCTGGGTGCTGGTATTCAATGTGACTTGCAGAGGTTGTTGACCTATCTCCAACATGACTCGCAGAGGTTGGTGATTTCTTCTTCCTATTCTTTTTCTTTCTATTTCGTTTAGACTTTTGGTTACTAGTAACTGTACTTTTACCAGAGGCGGGAGAAGGAGGAGGAGAAGACTTTTCTAATGAAGAAAAATCAACAGGGTGCCCATGAATTAAGGTGCTTAACTAAGAAGTGTCAAGAGCATTCAGGACATTTGGAATGGTACCCAACCAAACCGGTAGTCCCACATTCAACCCAGGAATGTACAAAGTGGCCATCAAAGGGACACCAACATTTCCAAAGAAAGGAAAAGCACAAGAATCCCCTTGCAAAGGGGTTCCTTGGTTGGTATCGTCAGGAACTTTAGCCATGATGATCTTATGCAGAGGTTCTCCCCTTGCGGGATTGTTCAAATCCATAAAAGTCTCACACACTGACTTTGAATAACGCCTATAAAGAGGTGGCTCCATGTTTCTAAGAAGAAGACTGAAAAGTCCTCTCAACTGGCGGAGTGGGCAGTCTACAACCCTAGGTCAGATACCCAAAGCCACGACTGACTAAATCACTATGGAAAACTAGGGAGCACAGAGCACACACTAAAATTTCCTAAAGACAAATCAAGCAAACGACTAACTAGTTGGAAGAACAATTACACCAACCAACACTAGAGCAACTTACCGGTGCAAGTGCAACTCAAATACAGAAGCACCTTCCAGGTATACTCTGTAAATCATGGCCCAATGTCTACCCTAGGTACTGTGGTATACCCCCACGGTCACCCGTGTAAGTCCCTAAAATAAAGGCAACTAGTTTTCCAGCTCGTGAACAATCACCAGGCGGGTACAGTCGACAGTTGGGTGGACTGCAATGAGCAGGGTATCAAGCCCAAAACCTATCAAGGGTATTGAAAGAAAGTGTTCTGGAAGATGACTGAGGACCTCAAATGGATTCGAGACCCACGAAGCTCCATGGAAAATGCGATCAATAGAATCCCAAGACAAGTCCTCTATATGCGTTCCCCACTACGCCTGGTCCTGCTTTGGAGGGGTTATCTCCGCTACCTTTCCGCACACAACCTCATGTTTATCCCCTATGTTAGAGGGGGGTCCCAGATAATTTCCATGTTACTAGAATTCTACACTTCTTAGCATAGAATCGTATGTTTGTTTTATAGCCTTGAAGAGTTTCCTCTCCAACCTAAATCAAGGCTCTAGCCTAATCTAGTTGATGGACCCTACAAACATAAAGTATAGTAAATTTTAATTAGCGTTCTTTTTATTGGCTTGATTTACTCAAAAGGGTACGGTAGTGCCACTGATGTTGTTAAGACTCTTGCAGAAAAAAGAAATGATAAGAACATTAGCAAAGAAGGATTATCTTTCTTATTTTTCTTTTGAAATTCTTTTAAGATGAGAAGAAAACACAACACTATGCTAATTTCTTTTTCTTTTTCAAATAACAATGCAAGGCAAATGCTAAGAAAGAAAGAGAACTAACAAGCTATTTTTTTTAATATTTTCTCCCAATCAAAGCATAAGTAACAAAATATTCTAAAAGAAACTGATGAAATCTTTAAAAAAAAAAGTTGTTGTGATCAGACCTAAGTTGTCAACTGCTATGACAGAGACCAAGAACCCTGAGAGATATAACTCTTGACAAGGAAAAGGATGACTGCCTCTTCCTAAACAAAAATTTTCTCAACAGGTATGTTGTTGATAGTTCAACAACCAGCGTGTGCACGCGAGCTGTGTAAGGTCAGAGCACGTGTACACGCATGCAGACCTTATGCAGGCTGCATGTACCTCTGCAACTCTTCAAAAATGAAAAGACAAGCAATCAAGCACTAGCAGAGACTACTATTATTGAGAACCAAAATCTTCTGAAGACTCAAAAACTTACTTTGTCAGAAAATAAAAAAACAATTCAAGGAAAATTTCATAGAAAAAAACCAATCTGAGGTGGTACCTAAGCTACAAACTACAAAAACAGAGTCCATAATGAGTTTAAGAAAACCCTGAGAAGGATCATTTCTGACAGGGAAGAGGATGACTTCCTCTTTAATAAGAATTTTCTGAACCTAGCCACGCTATTGTCACTTCATCAGCTAGCGTGTCCATGCGGGATGTGTGAAGGTTGGGCGTGTGTACATGCATGCAAGCCTTATACAGGCTGCGTGTACCTCTATGACTTCCTAAAAAGAAAATGCAGCCAAGCAAAGAAAGCAGGGAATACTAGTATGGAAGACCAGAATCCCTACTAGCTTAGACTTTTGCAGAAACTCTAAAAATAAGTAATGAAACCAATTTTTAAAAATAGCCAAAAAAGACTCCCAGAAAACCCTATAGATCCCTAGTACGATCGCCAATTCAGTATGGTGAGTGGGAAATCCCTCTATGAACTAGCACTTACGGTTTTATCATGTATGCAGAAAAGACCTAAAGATTCTTACTTTTTATCGTCATCTCGGACCTGATCCCCATTATTCTTAAGCAAATATGTAGTTAAGAAGATGAAGTGAACATACCTTATTTCCGGCGTTTGATATCGATCCCTCTTCACACTTGGTCTCTCTTTGACCGCAACTCTCCTCCCAAGGCAGACCTGCATTCACAAAAGACAAACAAAGAACTCCATATGCATTTGATCTACATATTAATGGGTTAGCGATTTAATCAACATATATGCAATAAACAATGAAAACCTCATATGGTGGGCTGGGAAAAGTACTTCTTTATTATTAACTTCACTAAAGAAACTTACAATGATGAAGCCGACCACTGCTCCATGAACATGGTCCTAGGCTCCTCTTCAACTGTCCTCCAACTGCTTTGCTCTATACTTCTCTATGCACAAGGATGGCTAAAGGTTGGGACAAGGGGAATGCTCAATTGGGTATAGTCTCTTTTACTATGATTTTCCTCCTTTCAAATGGGACCCCTACCCCTTCTTTTATAGGCTAGAAGGAGCTAGGTATTTGGTTGAATGACCGACCACACATGGCCGAAAGATTTAGTTCACTTGCCCAAAACTATGTGTTCCATCAACAAATTTCCATTTTTCGTGCTTTTGTAGGTCCACGCGGGCTGTAGTGGGTTAGCTAGTGTGGACATTGTAGATCCACACGGGCTGTAGTGGGTCAGCTAGCATGTACCTTTAAAAAGGGAGTTTTTTAGAAGAGTTGTTCAGTAGTGTTTTGGCAAAGGAGTCTGAGATGGCCTGATGCCAGGTAAGTATGTTTGGTGCAAATTAGGGTTATAACATAGTGTTACTTCACCTTGCTTCTGCTTGTCTTCTTCTCCATTGTTCTCTTCTTTGTCTACTTCGTCATCACCTCCTCCTCCTAGTGTTTCTGAAGTAGTCTCTTTTGATGTGCTGTTCAGATCCTGTACCTCTTCTTTCTTCTTCCTTCTGCTACTTCCAGGTGCATCGTACTCTTCATGAGTAACCACCAGATTTTCGATTAAGTCGGGGTCAGACAATTCAACCTGGTCGACTGGGATAAGGAACTTTGTGGGCCATTCCTTGGTTATTTCTTCCATGTCCTCCTCTATAAGCTTATAGTAACTCTAAAGCTCTTCTTTGTGTTCGTCTCCATGCGCAGTGATATAAATAAAATGTCTATCTGCGTATAATTTCGCTATTGGCCTGAACCTGTGAAGGGTGTTCAGTGTCATATGAGGGAAGGAATCAATAACCCTCTTCAACTACAGGTAGTAGGTATGGTACACCATGTTTGACTGCCACAGTTTCCCCATGTTGCTCGAATACCAGAGCATGGTGAACTTCACATCTAGTGGTTCAAATGGCTCAATTTCAGGGAAGGTCGCTCCTTCCGGCATGTCCCAAGCAATGAACACGATGAGGATCAACAAATAGCTAAAATGGAACTCATAGCCCTAATCTTGAGCTTCACGACAGTCTTTTTCTAACTAGTTGATGAGGTAGCTTACCTAGTTCATTTGTAGTCCTTCAATGCACTCCCGCGAGGTCAATAACGAACCTCATGACCTGCTTGGGTCTGTTCTTCCTTACTGGCTTACCAACAATCAACTGGCAGGCTAGGCTCACTGCGTCGTTCTGGATGGAGGCTACCTTGTAGCTTCACTTCCCCTTTTCTACATCACCATAGGTATCTTTGATTTGCTGTGCCAGGGCACGGTCTGCAGCCTTCCCTGGGTAAAAGTCTTGTGGGTCTAGTCCTTGCATGCTTAATTCGGTGATCCTATGGATCAGGGTCAGATCGACAGTGATGCGTCTGTCTAGCCACAAATAACCGCCATGGAAGCATGACAACAGGAGCTTAACGCACGCGTTAATCTCCTGATGCCTTCCAAAATGGGGTATATTCATTACATTCAGAATAGTGGACCTCGCGATGTCCATAGTCCATGGTTGGGGGATGATCTTTGGCTTCTTCCCCTTGGTCTTGGTAAAATACTTATGCGGAGCGAGCATGCCATAGTTCTTGCAGTCTCCTAAATTATAGTCACTGATCTTCAATGTCAGAATCCTCTCCAGCTGTGGTTTGACTGCGCGTATCCCATTCGGGAGGTACGTAGTAATCAACGTGTAGTCGAAGTCCCTCGGGACACTCTCACGACTCACCGCGCCAGCCAGAGGCGGGATGTAGTCGGGCAGGATTGATGGGATGAGCTTCGCATTCGCCAAGTCATCACAATGTTTGGTTCTTTTCCCGATCACAGCTTGGGATGGTCCAGATCCACGAGTAGTTGACGGGGAGGCTTGCACTCCTCGCATTGATGAGGCTTGAACTCCTACAAACATCACCTTTTCAGCCATGAGTTCGATTAGAATTTCTTCGACGGACTTTTCTACTGCACCGAGGTCATCCGACATGCACGCTCGAGATCAGTTATCTCAGGTCAGTGATCAAACACTCAATGTAATAGAGCGGGTGGTGAAGTCTCAATAAACACAACGCGGTAATATTCAACTCTATGTGGGCTCGAATAATCACTGTTTGCAAAAGTGTTCTCGGTGCAATGTTCGACGGGATAAATAGACAACGTCGTAACAGATTCTTCCAATGGGTCAAAAAGCCTTAATCAATGCAATTCCATTCATTATGGCATGGTCCCAACAGTCCAATGGCGAGCTTGTTGATCATAACTATTGTTTTAACCATTCAGGAGCGTTGATCTAACGGTCGTAATGCCTCCAACGGTCATATTGCTCTGCCATGGTGAAGTGCCACTCTGAGTTGTTCTAATATTCTGATGAAGTTCAAGTTCTGTAAACCTTCTTTCTGCGAAGTCCTTTCTGGTGCCTCTTACAATTTTTCTAGTTTTGCTTTCTTCTTACTGAGCTTTATAGCATTCTTTCCTGTGATCTGCGTCTGTATTCCTCTTTCCATTCTTGTTCTTATTTGTACTCAACGTAGTAACTTCGCACTGATGAGTTTCTTTCATAGGGTTCGAGAGTAATATTTCTTCTTTTTCTGGAGTAGGTGCTCTACTCTCTTGTACATATAGGTGTTTCAAGTCTTCCCATGTTCTTTCAACTTCGACGTTCAGATATCTGGTCCTCAGTAGCTTCGACTAGTATTCATATTCTTTTAGTAAGTGCGCTATTCTCCTAGCCACGAAATATCTTAGTTCTTGTTTTTTCTGTTCTTTAGCTTCCTCTTCTTGTTTCCTTTGGATCTGATCTTTCTCCATCCAATATTTTCCTAGAAAAATAGCAAATTGGGTGTTGTTCTCAAAAAATTTAACAACCTCAAATTCTTCCTCTATCGAAGTTCCATGAGCACTCATAGATATCTGGGTAAGTCTTCTACATAGGGCTATCACCTTTCCTCTAAATAATCCTATTCCTCCCAATGAAGGAGTCATAGCAGGCTTTCCCAAAATTTTCCAAGTTCTTTCTGTCATGATATTCACCCGTGTTTCCTCATCCAAAACACAGTCTATATCGAAGTCTTCTATTCTTGTTTCTATGCACTCTTTCTCTTTTAAGATCTTTGATAGATTGGTGTCTCTGTGATCATTCGGGGTTTCTTTCATCTGCAATAATACAGTCTCTAATTCTTTCTGGGATTTTTTCACAGTCTTAGTCTCTTGGCCTTTCTCTTGGTTTTCTTGTCTCATATTCATCTTTTCAACTTTAGCAATCATTCTAGGGAAATCCAAAACTTCAGGGTCCATAGCTTTACAATAAAGAAAACTAGGTCTTCTACCAGGGCATTCCTTAGCCAGATGTCCCGGTCTTCTGCAACTGTAACAAAGGGTTAATCCTCTCTTTCTCTTAAATGATCCCCAACCTTTCCTGTTCTACACACTAGGATCACAGTAACTAACATGGAAAAAATTCTTTCTAGGATCCTGCATCCATTTGTTAGTCCAAACATTCTTTCTATGTATAGGAATAACATATCTTTCACAATTTCTATCAGATATACTCATATCAAATCTTCTTTCTTCTAACTGTGCCCTAGTTTTCAGACTAGGACAAAATCTATCAAGCATTCCTAGATCTATTCTTCCGAAACAAAAATTTTCACTTATCTTGCCTTTAACAGAGCACAAAGCTCTCAGATCTTACCCTTTTAATAAAAAAAATTCACTGTTCTTACCTTTAGCAGAGCGCAAAGCTTTCAGATCTTACCTCTTTTCTTCAGATCTGATTCCTTTCTTAGCACAGAGCTTCACAAATCAAGTGGAATACTGCACACTACAACAACAGATCTACGCACACAGATATTTTTCCGTTCTTCAGTTCCCAACAAGCACAATTTCGGTTCCGACAATGGAACCATTTGTTGGCGCAGGGGCATACCCAGGGTTCAAGATTCAACAACGCACCAATAAAACCCTAACTGCCAGCCCTTTCAGCAACACCTGCGAAGCAAATGAAGTCTCACTCGAGGTAGAGGTAGGGGTGGTTGCAGGACTCAAGTGTCTGCAACCTAGATGGGAGACAGATCTGTGATTACAACACCCTAACAAAGCACTTAGTAGTTAACATTCATTAGTATTTAACCCTTATTCACATCATAGATAAAACCCTAATTCCAGAACAACGCAGTATTCAATTAGATCTAACATGTCTAAGCACTTAGCATATGAAAATAGATCAGATCTGGCATTCATTCACCTTACTAAGCACTAAGCTATCATATCAGATTCGTCTAAACATACATTACTACACTAAGCATAAATCACATGAACAATATAACAACCATAATGCAAAAAGAAACCATAACACATGATATACATGGTTCACCCCCAGCCTGGGGCTACGTCCACCAACTCTTCTTCTTCTTTATTATTTTCTGTTAGTCATCTACTTGCACAGAGTCACAAAATCCTACTCCGCATAGGACAAGAGATCTGTGTGCACCTCGCCAGATCCTCCCTCCCCGAGTTACATTACAACACAAAGCCTTCTTACAATCACTTGCACTTAGCTCTGCAAGCCTTAACACAATATGCACAGAGCATCCACACTATTCTCACTTAGCTCATCGACCACTTAGGTCTAGTATCTAGTCTCTCCCCCTCTCTTACATCGCCTAGATATCTATTTATACATTAAAAAAAGGCTAAAACATGGGTAAAACCCATGGGAAGACATCCCCATACCCGTTACATAAATCCAAAACCCAAAAATCCCTAAACAAGGCGACGAGATCTTGCAATTTCTACTTCGACTTGCGCTCCGCCTTCGACCAACCTGTCGAAGTCCCAAAAGAGGTCAAACATGACCAACGTTTCCACAAAACCTGGTCAAGGGCCAACATTATTCCTATATTTGAATGTCAGATAGACACAGATGTTGTAGACAAGTGGTTGAATCTACTAGAAGGGTATTTTTTTGTCCATAAATTTTCGAATAGAGAAAATATTACTTTTTCACTCCTCAAAGTCATTCCCCATGTCAAATATTGGTGGGAAGCTTTCTGTGAGCAAAAGGAAATAGATGAACCCTCATTATTTATAGTCACATCCACCTGGGAATCCTGTAGGGATGCTATTAAGGAACAATACTACCCTGTCAGAAGTTATGACAACTTGTATACCAAATGGACCACACTGTGGTAACAAAGAGACCAAGAAATGCCAGAGTTCACAAATATCTTCCATACCTTGCGCACCAAGATAGGTATCAAATATTCAGAGTGACATATGGTGCTCAAGTATCGCAGTGCTCTGCATAGATACATCCAGAATGAAATGGAATTTCTAGACATCTCATCCTTGAGCGTGGCCTACCGATATGTCGTCAAAATCGAGCAGAAACTGAAACAAAAGACGCGACAATTTGGGCCTGGAAACCCCTCACAAAAAAATCCAAGAAGGGGCGGCCCCAACCCACAAAACAAAGGACAGAGAAAATATGGAAAATATCAGGACAACTAGTCCAAGTCGTAAGAAAAGAAGGACATCAGAAAGACAAAGAAAGATACCGGGAAGTGGTGCGACTTCCATAAGAGCCCTTCGCATAACACTATTGACTGTCACTCAAAGCAGTCACTGGTGGCTGAAGTGAAAGCCTCTAAATCATATGTGGGTTCTAACTCTGAGTCAGAACAAGAAATGGGAAGACAAATCATTGACGCAGAACCTAGTGCCACCATTGCTACCACCAAGCTCCATCATGGTGAACTAGACGATCCAGAAGAAGGCGAGCACATCTTCCATTCATAAATGTGGGTAAAAGACACCCCGCTACACTTCATCATTACTAGCGTTAGCTAGAAGAACCTTATCTCACTAGAGGTCGTCAAGCGGTTGGACCTGCCGACAACACCGTACCCACAACCCTACACCATTGGATGGCTTTGCCAAGGAAGCGATTTCCACGTTAGCCAATAATGCCAACTATCGTACGACATCAAGCCCTTCAAAGACGAGGTATTGTGTGATGTTGATCCTCTTGAAGTTTGTAATGTTCTTTTTAGCCAACCTTATTTATGGAAACGTCATGCTGAATATGAGTCTAGGCCTCATAGTGTTATTATTACTTTGAACATGAAATTGTACAGGATACCCGACGCAGTCCCTCCTAGTGTTATTTCCTTGATCTCTGCCAAGCAATGCAAGAAGGTCATCTCTCAGACTGGGAAATTTGTCTTCTTCATGATTCGCTCCCAGAGTGAGTGAAATATCGCAACCACATCTAGGGCCTCTCTGATCTATCTCTCCACACAACAGAAGCAAGTGGATAAGGTCATAGAAGAATACTCAAATATCTTCTCGTCTCCCACCGAGGTACCTCTGCATTTCCAGGTCAAGCATCCCATCGATCTGACCCCAGGTGCACCGCTACCCAATCAACTAGTCTACCTACACTCTCTGTTAGAAAACGAGGAGATGAAGAGGTAGATCCAAGAACTACTCCACAAGGGGCACATACATCCTAGCTCATCACCTTGTGGGATCTCGTTCGTGTTGGTGTAGAAGAAAGATGGGACCTAACGACTTTGCATTGATTACCAGGCCCTGAATAAAATCACAGTCTGAAACTGGTACCCGATTCCCCGAATCGACGACCTCCTTGATCAGCTCACGGGGGCCAAATTTCACTAATATTGATATGAAGTCTGAATACCACCAAGTCCCAATAGAACATACAGATGTATGGAATACTGCCTTCAAGTCAAAATAAGGTCTTTTTGAATGGTTGGTGATGCCCTTTGGTTTGACAAATGCTCCAACAACGTGTATGAGGATGATGGACTATATCCTATGACCTTTCACCAATACTTTTGTAGTGGTGTATTTGGATGGTATCCTCATCTACAACAAGACTTGGGTGGAACACTTACAACATATTCAACAGGTTTTGGACACCTTGCAACAACACAAACTATATGCAAACTTGGAAAAATACTCCTTCGGCATGGACATGTTCCATTACTTAGGGTACATCATTGATCGACATGGTGTGCATGTGGATCCAACCAAGATCTAGATCATCCATGAATAGCCAACCCCAACCACACTCACTGAACTTCAGAGCTTCTTGGGCCTCGCCAATTCCTATCACAGGTTCGTGTTGGGATTCTCTCATATCTCATGGGTCCTCAACCAAGTAACCAGGGGTGGCGGTAAGAAAATTTTATGTGGGGCCTATCCCAACAACAAGCCTTCGATGACTTGATGAAGCGTTTGTGCTCATCCCTAATACTTTCATTACCAGACCTGCAACATCCATTTGATATTGAGATAGATGCTTCAGACTATGCTGTGGCTGTCATTCTCACTCAACATGGCCACCCCATAGCATATGATAGTGAGACACTATCATATGTTGTCCGTAAGTACCCTAATTACAACAAAGAAATGTAATCCATTGTGCAAGCCTACCACTAGTGGAGACATTACATTCTTAGGAAGGATATAGTCATCCACACTGATCACAAGCCACTACAGTTCATGCAAACCCAAGGAAAATTGCAGAATGAACGCCATCAGAAGTGGTCCACATACTTACAACAGTTCCACCTCAATATCAAGTATAAAACAAGAAGTACCAATCGAGTTGTTGATTGCCTCAATCGACCTCCAGCCGCAAAACTCACCACGGTGCTAGAATCTTGCATCCATGAGACCTTCGGATGGCCCTACCTCTACGAGAAAGACCCAGACTTCTCCACCACCTACCAAATGTTGGCCGTCAACCTAGTGGTTGCTAATTTCCATCTTCAAGACAGGTTGTTGTGTCGTATGGGCCATATCTGTGTTCCATCAAGTGAGCACATGAAGGTGATCTGGCAAGCTCACTACATTCGGGTGGCAGGACACTTTGGCATTGAAAAGATAGTGGCAATGCCGCATAAACATTTCTACTGGTCGAAACTTCGACAAGATGTCGACAAGTATATCAGGTCCTGCATCGCCTATGCTATTGCCAAATCAACCACTAAGAAATAGGGCTTGTACACCCCTCTGCCTACTGTTGACAGGCCGTGGGAATCCATCTCAATGGATTACATGTTGGGCCTCCCGTCCACCAAGAGGGGAAATGACTATGTTTTTGTGGTTGTTGATCGATTTTCCAAGATGGCGATTCTAGCCACCTACAAGAAGAACATCACAATAGAAGCCACTGCCAAGATCTTCTTTGAATGAGTATGGGTACATTTTGGGGTCCCACAAACCATTATCTCATACCGTGACATTCGTTTCCTCAACACATTTTGGTCGAGGCTCTAGTCACTGTTGGATACCAAGCTCACCAAATCCACTGCCTTCCACCCCCAGATAGATGGCCAAACTGAGGTCATCAATAAGATGATCTTACATATCCTGCGTATCTACAATTCAAAACACCCCTGCACATGGGATGAGAGTATTCCCTATGTCCAACATAGCTACAACCAAGCCATGCATAGCTCAACTGGCCACAACCCCTTTCAGGTGGGGTTGGGATTCCAACCATTGGGCCCCATGGATGTTTCACAACCCCTAGTGACCACCTTGGTTGAATCGTCCCCTGCTCCCCCAGAAGCTGACAAATCCACCCAGTTCATTGAGCGGATCCAACACATCTTCCAACAGGTTCAAGATATTATACAAAATTCTAATTCCACGTACAAGCAACGTCATGATCGACATTGGGTGCCACATAAGTTTTAGGTGGGAAACAAAGTTTGGTTGCACTTGCAGAAAGAAGGATTTATAGGGCCCCATCAAAAGCTTCACCCACTCCATTATGGATCGTACACCATCACTAAGGTTGTGGGTGACAATTCTTTTGAGCTCAACATTCCCCCTTTCCTTGGCCTGCACCCAGTCTTCAACGTGGCTCTCCTTCGGCCATATTTCCCACCATTATTGGACACCTCAGAGATAGCAGAGAAGTTGACACCAAGAGAGATCAAACTTGACTACTTGCAATAGGAATCTAGTGATCTGATTGTGGACACACAGATCAAGGCCACTCGACAACAAAGGATCCATCTTTATCGAGTCGTCAAAGCAGGGCAACTCCTGCACTAAGGCAAGTGGCTCACCCGAGGCCAAATTCAACAGAAATTTCCTCATCTGATGGGGGAGCTCAATGAAATGGAGATAATTGATTCCTAAGGAGAGAGGATTGATCTAGGTGGATATCGGTGGCCATCGACCTTTTCCAACTCACTCAAAACAATTTTCTAGCAATTTACTATTTTTAGCAGTTTTTAACTTCCAGGGCCATTTTGATGGCCTAAATCAAGGTTTTTCGGGATAGAGATTCTCAATGATAGCAAATTGTCTCTTAATGAGTCCCCAAAATGAATCTCCTCGATGATACCTTTCCAACGGGCTATCTTGCACCTAAAACGAAGACCGTATGCAAAAGTTATGATCTTGGGGAATTGATGTACTAACTTACCAAAATAGGGCCCAGATGACTTTTGGCGCTTCATCTTCTAGGGTTAGGTTTTTGGATGTCTAGGGTTTTTGACATTCATGTTTATTGTAAAAATTTCTTCAGATGCCTCATTGTAATCATCTTCTTGCGAATGAGCGCAGGCATCACATCTCTTCTCAGAGATAAGCCGCCACCATTCCAACAAGCTTGTTTTCCGCTGCATTTGACAGTTTCAACTTATTTCCTTATTGAATAGAAAACCAGTTTTACTGTATCTCCTCTGTTAAGCATATTTTAATAATCTGTATTCATTTTGTTCTACTCATAAAATCCACATTAGTGGTATCAGAGCGGTCTGCTCCTTGTCGTCTTAATGCATGTCCCCAACGAGGTCAGGGTACAAAGAATTGGGTCTCGAGCTTGTTTCTCTTGATGACAAAAGCTATCACATGCCAAAGTGACCTCTCATGGCTGGAGAAAAGAAAGATGACGGGACAAGAGATCCTTTCAAAATTTTGCTTGAGGAATCCCTCATGCAACAGAGGAAGGAGATGATGGATAGTTTCGTGCAAATGCTTCAGCGGATACCAACAGGTGACACATCTTCCTCGAGCAGAGGCGCTGTCCCCTTCAAGGCACAAATCAAATTCGATATTCTTATATTTGAAGTTCAGATAGACGCAAATGCTATAGACAAGTGGTTGAATCTACTATAAGGGTATTTTTCTGTCCATAACTTTTCAAATAGAGAAAATATTACTTTTTCATTCCTCAAAATCGTTCCCCATGTCAAAGATTGGTGGGAAACGTTCTATGAGCAAAAGGAAATAGAGGAACCCTCATTATTTATAGTCACATCCACCTGGTAATCCTTCAAAGATTCTATTAAGGAACAATACTACCATGTTGGAAGCTATGATGACTTTTATACCAAATGGACCACACCGTGGCAAGAAAGAGACCAAGCAGTGCCAACTTTCACAAATATCTTCCATACTTTGCACACTAATTTGGGTATCAAATATCAGAGTGACATATGGTGCTCAAGTATCGCGGTGCTCTACATAGATACATCCAAACTGAAATGGAATTTCATTACATCTCATCCTTGCGTGTGGCCTACCGACATGTCGTCAAAATCGAGCATAAACTCAAACAAAAGACGCGACAATTTGGGCCTGGAAACCCCTCATAGCAAAAGCCAGGAAAGTGCTGCCCCAACCCATAGAACAAAGGACAGAGCAAAGATGGACATTATCAGGAAAACCAATCCAAGCCGCAAGAAAAGAAGGACATCGAAAAGACAAAGAAAGATAATGGGAAGTGGTGCGACTTCCATAAGAGCCCTTGGCATAATATTGTTGACTGTTGCTCAAAGTAGTCGCTGGTGGCCGAAGTGAAAGCCTCTGAATTAGATGTGAGTAATTTGAGTCAGAACAAGAAATGGGAAGACAGATCATTGACACAGAACCCAGTGCCACCATTGCTACCACCAAGCTCCAGCCTGGTGAACCAGACGAGCCAGAAGAAGGCAAATGCCTTTTCCATTCATAGATGTGGGTAAACCAGACGAGCCAGAAGAAGGCGAACGCCTTTTCCATTCATAGATGTGGGTAAAAGTCACCTCACTGCACTTCATCATTGATAGCGGTAGCTAGAAGAACCTCTTCTCAGTAGAGGTGTTATAACCCTAAATTGCACCAGACATGCATACCTGGCATCAGGCCATCTTACTTGCTATCTTTGCCAAGCCATCATTAAACAACTCTTCTAAAAAACCATCCTTTTGAAGATGTACGCACCCTGCACTATTACTGCCTACATACACATGCGTGCTGCACCACTACAGCCCGCGTACACTCATAAAAAGCGCGAAAAATAAAAAATTTCAAAGGGATACGAGCTTTTGCGCTGTTACTAATCGTTTGACCGCCTATGGACGATAACCCAACCGAATACCTAGATTTTTGGCCTATAAAAGAAGTTGTTGGGGTCCCATTCCAAAGAGAACCACGAGAGTAAAGAAAATTTTCCCATTTCAGTATTCCCTCTTTTGCCCCAATATTTTGCAACCACATTGTGAGTTTGAGCCAGAATTCCCTTTTCAACCCTTTTTCCTCCATTGCAAACCCTTGCCATTTCCCTAGAGAGAACTGAAGTGGAGAAGAGTACGTGGAAGCAGTTGGTGCATGGTGAAGAGGATCCCAAGACCGAGTTCGTGGAGAAGTTGTCGGTCTCATATTGTAAGCAAATTTGTGAGATTAATATAAAGAAATACTTTTTTCGTCCCGCCAAATGATGTCTTCTATATTCATGATTTATTTGTGTTTTTGTTAAGATATCTAACCCACTAATCCATATATAGAATGCATGCTTGTAGTTTCTTGTTTGTCTTTTGGTGAATGCAGGTTGGCCTTGGGAGGAGATCTGTAGTCGAGAAACAACTGAGCACAAAGGGATCGACACCGGACACAGAGTTTAAGGTAGGCTTACCGGATCCCTAGACTTTGTTTTTTATGTATGATTGTGGGGTTATGTCGGGATAGTTGTTAAAAGTAGGAGACTTTAGATGGTTAGCTCTGCCTACATTAGAACCCTAGTGTAGTCTGTAGAGGGGTTTTCCCACTATAGAAGAATTGAAGACCGTACTGGGGATACCTCTAGGGGTTTTGGGGATATTCTTTTTGGGTGCTTTAATTGGTTTAACTGCCTTTTTGAGTTTCTGTGTCTTTAAGAGATTCTTGTCTTTAATACCAGTACTCCCTGCCTGGTTTGCCTGATTGTTAGGTTTCATTTTTTTGAGAAGTTACAGAGGTGTACACGGCCTGTATTGGGTCTACATGCATACATACGTGCCCTGCCTTTGGAAAACCTGCAAACATTCACAGGCTGGTGAAGGGTTAGTAGGTTGCCTGTTTTGAGATTTTTTTTTTTTAAAGAAGAGGCAGTCATTCTCTTCCCTGTCAGAAGTCATACTTCTTAGGGGTTTTCTTGATCTAGTCCTGGTCTTTGTTATAGCAGTCTGTAGCCTAGGTCTGACCTTCAGTATAACTTTTCTTTACCAAATCTTTCTTGCGCTTTCTTTATTTGGGTTTTTTAGACGAGTTTGTGAGTCTGTTCTGATCTGCCTGTTTAGCATTGTCGGTGACTTCTTGCGGTCTGCAGTGGGGCCATAAGTCAATTCTTGGTCTTGTCTTGTCTTCATTTCCCCCTTTTTTTTCTTTAGAAGAAAAGAAAAGAATTCATTTTCAATTTCTTTCTTTTGAAGCCTAAAACAATAAAAAAAAAGTTTTTCATTTCTTTGTTTGGTAAAAGTAGTTTGGGTTAGTTGCTTCATTTATCAAGGAAAAATATTTTTTTCTTAAGTTCTTTATTTGAATACCTAGAAAATTAAGTAGCTCGTAGTCGAGTGAAATCTTGTTTTAGGTTTTTCTTTTCAAAGATCCGAGAGAAGTAGTTATGAAAAGTTTGGTTAAAGAGTTTAAATTGGCAAATCTTTATTTGTGAAGAAGAAGTAGTTTGTTTTCAGTTTCATTTTATGCTCTTCTCTTTCGTCTCTTAAAGAACATCACTGGTTTCACTTACGTTCCCTTTGACTTAAGACAACCACTAAAATTAACGGTTAATTAAAAGTTATTAGACTTTGTGTTTGTAGGGTCCAACAATTTAGTCTAGGCTAGAGCGTTGATTTAGATTTGGAGAGGAAACTCTTCAAGTCTACAAAAACAAACATAAGAGTCTATGATAGGGAATGCTTAAAAGTCCAGTAACTGTGAAAGTTCTTCGGGACACCCCTCTAACACAGGGGCTAAACACGAGGTTGCGTGCGAAAAGGTAGTGGATATAACCCCTCCAAATCTGGACCAAGCGTAGTGGGGAACACATATAGAAGGCTTATCTTGGGATTTCATTGATCGCATTTACCACGGAGCTTCATGGGTCTCGAATCCATTCGAGGTCCTCGGTCATCTTTCATAACACTTGCTTTCAATACCCTTGATAGGTTTCGGGCTTGATACCCTGCTCATTGCGGTCCACCCAACTGTTGACTGTACCCACCTAGTGACTGTTCGCGCACTGGAAACCTAGTTGCCTTTATCTTAGTGACTTACGCAGGTGACTATGGGGGTATACTATGGTACCTAGGGCAGACATCGGGCCATGCTTTTCAAAGTATACTTGGAGGGTTCTTCCATATTCAAGTTTCACTTGCACCGGTAAGTTGCTCTAGTGTTGGCTGGTGTAACTGTTCTTCCAACTAGCTAGTGATCTGCTTGTCTTATCTCATAGGAGATTTTTCTAGTGTGTGCTAGTCTTTAACATTAATAGAAAGCCCTAGCATGTCATTGATATTCTCACACCATGGAGGACCAGGAGCTCCACTAGTCGTGAAGGCCTATTGGCCCACCATCGGTTGAACTGGAGCCACCCCTGCCACCGCTAAGGAGAAGACTAGACTAGCAAGGGCCTTTTGAGGCGACCGAGCCACATGAAATTGTGCCCGACTCATCTTCGAGAAGAGAACATTTGATTCCATAGGAACCAATCATTTCTGAACTTGGAGCAGAAGCTCTTGGTCCATATAACCCTTCGATAATTGATCTATCGGTGCCCATTGTCGTACAACTTGATCCTTACAAGCTTCAGGTAGTGTCACAAGCAGTGATGGCGACAAATGCTGCTACTTCTTCAAGGAATCCTCATACTCCCTCTACGTCTGTCACTACAGAGGGTTTTCCACCTCCTAACCAACCATTGTCGGTTCAGACCACTACGGTCTTGACTGCCTCTACCTTGGGCAATGGTCTAATTCTGTCTATGGCGGTGATCACTGCTCCTTTCACCTAGTGTGCGACAGGCCCTCCGTTCTCATACATGATACCTGGCTTCGATACAAACTCTATCCTTTCCTACTCCACTCTACAAACTTTAGGTATGGCGGTAGGGAGCTCGAATGTTCCTCTGCAAGGATCCATGGGGGGCACTTCAAATCCCTATAACAATTTCCCTTACAGAGGGGGTCATATACCTCCTTCATCCCTTTCGCTCGACAGTGCTCACCAGCACTCCGTCGAGCCGAACGTAAACTATAGTTTGTTTGGAGCAGGTAGTCAAGGAATTCCTTCGTATAACACGTTGGTAGGTTCAACACCATTCTCTTTGTTTGGTGCATTTGGTAACAATGCATTTTCGTCAGCTGCCTTCTCGACTGGGGGCAACCCTGGTTATGGACAACAAAATCCTATGCAGGGTACTATTCCTGCACAGGGGGGAATCTCAGGAATTCCTTCCTCACAAGGACCTTGGAATCCGTGGTAGGGATGAGTTCTCTCATCAAGGATGCTGATCGGGGGCAACCCCTTCCATAGCCAATTGAACCTCGGGCAAGGCTTAGGACCTATGCCCGTCGGACCAGAAGGGGAAAACCCTTTCCAGAATCCTTGGAATACAATGCAAGACCAACCCTCCACATCCTTCTACGAGAGTCAGCCGATGACATATCAACAAGCGCATAATTTGTACGCTGGTCACAACCATGGTTTTTACCAGAATCCTGGCCAACAACCTAACTTTTCCTGGCACCCTGGTGCCAGGCAAACTCCAGGCTCCTTTTTCCCTGGTTATAATCAAAAACCCAAATTACCGTTTCTGGAAAATTTGCACTTGCTAGACTTGACAAGGCTTTTAAACGACCCCATCTATCATGATCCGCATTGGCCTCCTATGCCAACCAAGTTGCCTTCAGACATTCCAATGTTCAAAGCTAAGCCTAATGAATATCCAAGCAATTATGTGACTACCTTCCATCTATGGTGCTCGTCCAACTCATTGAGAGACGACTCCATCCAGTTGTGTTTGTTTCAATGCACTCTCATCGGGAGTGCTGTGAAATGGTACATTGAGATCGACTGCTCAAGATACTCTACCTTTGGCGAATTGGCAATGGTTTTCTTAAACCAATTTCAAATACCTGTGAGATACGACGTCGACACCGAATTGCTGGCCAACTTTGAGCAGAAAAAGGCAGACCATATCTCAGATCACATCCGAGAATGGAGACGCCGGAAGAGTTTGATAAAAGTACCAGTCCCACTAGCATTCCTGCTTGAGTGGTTCCTCAAGTATTTGTTACCTCAGTTATCCAAATACGTAGCAACGTCGGGGGTCTTTTTAGAAGAAGAAGTGATAATGAGAGCTCAACAGCCAAAACTGATTTACTCTCAGTCTAGTTTACTTTATGAAGTTTTTCCAGATGCACCGCGGTTGATACTTGACAGGAACAGACAAATATATGGACCACATGCCAATGGTATTTTTGGTTCAGCACAAAAGAATCCCGTTGATCAACTGTCAAATCAATTACAACAGTTGTCTATACAACAGACAATGACTAACCAGACCACTGGTTCGACTACTCCCCCTACTCAAATGTCGGATGTACACAGTGTGCAATTGACAAATCTGAAGGCCGCCCAACAACCAGACAGAAAGAAGAAACAATGAAAGAAGGGTAAGGGGGATAAGAAACCTACCAATAATGCTGGCGGGGGCAACAAAAAAAAGAAGAATTCGAAGTATCCGTGTAACCTTTGCATGGAATACCATCCGACTCACCTATGTCCTCAGCTTGTGGAGGCCCAAAAGTTATTGGAACAACAACAGACTATCGTGTTAACAAACCCATTTCCACATGGAAAAAATTTAACTCAAGCCTCTTCGAGCGTGGAAGGGGGCAGTCAAGGACCCCCTCCATCTTCGAGTAATCCTTCATCCGCGAATGTGTATATGTTGAAAGGTGATGCTCATATAGTAACTAGGGCACACAATTACGGAATGCCGAGTACTTTCGAGAAGGGTAAAGAATCCAGAAACCCACCTCTTCCTCTGCAGATTGAGAATACGTTGGGTGAAATAATGACACGCATCCCAAAAGGTGCGTTCAAGAAATATTCTCACAATCCAAACACAAGGGTCACCCAAAACTACTCTATGGTGGAGGATTTGTCTCAAACTCCTTGTGCAATGTCCGCTTTGGAGGTCCACCAAAGATGCCCTTCCCAGAGAATGGCTCTATTGGCTACCTTACGATTTGCTGTGACTTGTAATATGGGAATGATCATGCTTTATACGACCGACTTAAAACCTCATCTCCCTTACCATGTGGTGTTTCAGATAGTAGTGGCTTACACCAAAAAACTTTTACCCAGAACATTTTTTGCATAGTGGTTGATGAGGGTGCCTCGACATGCATGATGTCGTTGGCATGTTGGAAGGTCATTGGCCAAACCATTTTGTCTCCGTCACCTACTCTTCTTACCGCTTTCAACGATCGTTCGTTCTGACCACATGGAATCATCCCCTCTTTCCCCATGCAGTTAGGAGGGGATATTGTGTGCGTCGAGGTTGAAGTGGTCGATGTGTCTCTCGACTACAGTCTCTTGTTAGGAAGGAGTTGGACCTATGCTATGCAAGTAGTGGTCGCTATAGTTTTTCAAGTCTTCTTGTTTCCACAAGAGTGCCAGATCGTGTCCATTGATCAGTTGTCCTTCTCCCATCCTGACCCTTCATTAGGGGCATCCACGGTCTCGATGATTGATAACCCTCAACCCGACATCGTCAACATAGGGGTTGGTTTGTGCCCACCTTTGATGGGTACTTTTGATCACCCGCCTCCTCCCGACGACATTAAGTTCACATCGACTGTCCCCGACTAGCGTAAGGTTGAAAATTTTCAAGACTCGTCGTTTTGTACGACTTACTTTTATGATCCGTGGACTCTTCCTTCCCCATCAACCAAAATGGAAGGGACAGGGAACCATGGCATGGCCATGCTTTTGTCTGTGACAGAGGTTGCATACTCTATAGTCCAACAAGCTTTCGCCGATCCCGATCCAACTCTTGCACAGGATTTAGATCCGGTTCTCGAGCCTATTTGGGCTCAAGTTTCCCTCACCGATATTGATTATTTAGACTTAGTCTTGCCTTTAGATGAGGCAATTATCGAGGCAATAATTGGTCCAGACAGACCTTGGGATGATCTCCATCACAAATCTTATTTCCTCCAAGAGTTAAGAAGAATTGAAGCAGGTGAATTCACTCTGACTATGACTGGAGATAGGTCTTGTCCTATCAATACTTTGGCTATGCACGTAGTTCACACTGAAGGAAATATGGAAACCATCGCTAAAACAATACCTATTGATATCTCCAGAACCCTTGGCATCGTGAAGAATGTCTTCATCGGAGAGGACTTCTCCACCGAGGAGATTCGAATCTACAAGGATTTATTTAAAGAATTTTGTGGCGTGTTTTCCTAGTCTTATGAGGAAATGTTGAGCATAAATCCAAGAATCATCGAACACGAAATCATGACATATCCTGACGCTAAGCCCGTCCAGCAGAAACTTCATCCGGTTAATCCTAAGAAAGCAACAAATATTAAGGATGAAGTAGAGAAACTGCTTAAAATTGGTTTCATCTACCCCATCCAATTGAATCAACGGGTGTCAAATCTCGTTCCAGTCAACAAAAAATAGGGTAAGATTCGCGTATGTACGAACTTCCATGATTTGAACAAGGCTCGCCCAAAGGATAATTTCCCCACGCCATTTATTAACCAGATAGTCGATGAATGCGCAGGTTGTGAGGTCTTTTCTTTCATGGATGGTTTTTCGGGATACAATCAAATACAGATCAAACCTGAAGACCAACACAAAACCGCTTTCATTTGTCCGTGGGGTACATTTTCTTATCGGAAGATGCCTTTTGGTCTGAAAAATGCTAGAGCTACTTTTCAGTGGGCCATGTCTTTTGCTTTCCACGATCTCAAACACATAGTCGAGGCTTATCTTGATGATTTAACATCATGATATCGTAAGAGAGTTGATCATCCCACACACCTCCAACTCATCTTTGAGCGATGTCGCTACTACTGGATTTGCTTGAACTCAAACAAATGCAGTTTTTGTGTAACGTCAGGTCGTTTGCTAGGTTTCACAGTTTTGACAATAGGGATCATGGTCGATCCTCTAAAGGTTGAGGCGATAGTTCAGTTGCCTCTCCCGTGCACAGTCCCTCAGCTTCAAAGTGTACATGGAAAAGAGAATTTTTTACAGCATTTCATCGCAAACTATGCCGATATCACAAAGGGTTTCATGCATTTATTAAAGAAAAGCATTCCTTTTTATTGGGATGAAGCCACTCAACACTCTTTCGAAGCATTGAAACATGCCCTCACGTCTGCCCCTCTGCTTCGGCCACCCAATTATAATAAAGATTTCTTATTGTACTTGGTCGCTGCAGAGTTGACCATCGATATGGTCTTGGTCCAGGATGATGATTTTCTCGAAGAATATGTGATTCATTACCTGAGCCGAGGCTTGGTTGGACTAGAAATCAATTATTCCCACGTTGAAAAACTTGCGTTGGCAGTAGTTCATGCTTTCCAATGGTTCCGTCATTATATCTTGTTCCGCAAGACCATAGTCATTGCCGTTGTGAATCCGTTTCAATACGTGTTGACACGATGTGTAATCGACGGAAAGATCAGTAGATGGATAGTTATCCTCCAAGAATTTGACTTGGATTTTGTTTCGACGAAATCCAAAAAGTCGTTGGTCTTCGCAGAAGTCATCTCGAAACTTCCAGTCGAATCAGATGATGTTATACCCGAGGAGTCGCCTATTAAAGGAGACATATTTTTTATTGCATCTTCAGACCCCTGCTACGGAGATATACTAGTCTATCTCCAGAATTTGTAGTGCCCCACCTCTCCATCTCATGATGAGCATCACCATACATGCCATCAAGACAAGAACTATCTCATACTTGAGGACACTTTGTATCGTCGAGGTGTAGATTGCATCCTTCTCCAGTGTCTCACTCATGAAGAAGCGAAAATCATGCTTAACGATTGCCACACTGGAGCATGTGGTTGTCATTTATCTGGGTTGGCAACAACCCAAAATATTCTACGATCCAATTACTTTTGGGCGACATTAATCAAAGATTGTGTTGAATCGGTCAAGAAGTGCCACCCATGTCAGATCTTCTCTCAGAAGATGAGGGCACACCCGACTCCCATGTTTCCCGTCATCACAGTTGGTCCCTTAACCAAGTGGGGGATTGATTACACTACATGCAACCCCCCTTTAGCAAGGGGGCACTGTTATATCATCATAGCAATATACTATTTCACGAAGTGGGTTGAGGCTATGCCAACGTTTAAAGATGATGGTGAGACAACAACTCTCTTTTTGTTTAACTAGATAATAGCAAGGTTCGGTGTCCCGAGAGAGATTGTCACTGACCATGGTAGTCACTTTTATAATAAAATGATGTTTGAGTTAACATCAAAGCTTGGGTTTAGGTAGGAACATTCGTCACCCTACTACCCATAAGCGAATGGTCAAGTGGAAGCTGTGAATAAGTCCCTTAAAACTATTGTACAACGAACGATCAATTCGGCCAAGTAAAATTGGCATTTGATGTTGTAATCGACATTATGGGCCTATCGAACGTCTGTTAAGACTACAACTGGTTTTTCACCTTTTCAACTCGTTTACGGCCTGGAAGCATTCTTGCCTATAGAGTGCCAGATCCCATCTCTAAAGTTGGCAGTACAGTTATTTCTAGACACTTGACCGCTTGAAGAGCGTTTATTGTATCTTGCGAAGCTCGATGAGTAGTGTCGGGATGCAGCCTTGGCCAATGAGGCTCACAAGAAAAAAGTCAAGTGTCAGTATGACCAGTCCATTCGTCCTTGGATTTTCTCTGAAGGCAACCTTGTCCTGGTTTATGACCAAGATAAGGATCCCTTGGGGGGCAGGCAAGTTCAAACCCATGTGGTTTAGACCTTTTATCGTGAAGGAGGTTCTAAAAAAGGGTGCTTATCTTCTGGTGGACTTTGAGGGAAATGCTTTGGCAGAGCCTAGAAATGGGCTCTACCTCAAGAAGTATTACTCGTAGGTGGGTCGCCTTGGGTGACTTCATGTACATATATATAGTTCTTGTACATTTTCTTTTTAGTTTTTGTCTTTTTGGTTTTATGGACGTGTTGTTTTTTATGTCATATTTTTCACCATGGCAGATGTCAAGTGAATTAGAGGTGTTCGTTGGGTTCATGGAAAATTCTAGTCGACACACTCGGAGGCTTGCTTCCACAACTTGGGTGATTTTCACACCTTAGGGCCAGTTGCTATCTTTAGGAGGTATCTGTTTAGGTGACGCCACAAACAATGTCACCGAATACAATGCAATTTTAGAGTTGCTTCATGACGCTTTGTCGCATGGTATCTCTCACCTCCGAGTCTACTTAGACACTCAACTGGTTGTGTCTCAGTTAAATGGGGTTTACCACGTTTACGATCCTACTCTACACCGACGATTCCTTAGGGTACGTCTCTTAGAATGAAGCTTTGATTACATTACGCATATCCATGTTCTTAGGAGATTGAATCAAATCACAGATACTCTAGCTAATCATGTATTAGATTGGCATATTGCACACATGTAAGAAAAATCACACACACATACATGTAAACACATTTGTAAATAAATGTAATCCATAAGACATAAAAAGATGTAAACACGCATATATATATATCGAAAGTATCAGAGTACATAGGTGGGCACAAACGCCTCAAAAATATATGTCCGGTAAGATTCACGGGACTTATGCCCTCAAAAAATATACAAAAGTGCCCTCGGCACGTAAGTAGTCTAGCCTAGCTAAGGGCGGGGCCTGTTGGCCCTGCCGTAGTGAACACTGACATTTTCCAAATGACAGAAAATTTGGACCCAGGTCCGTGGCACCCAAACTACATGAGGTTGCATCGCTGGTGGAAGATCCTCGATCTCTGCCATAGGGACTGCGCTAGTGAGCGTGGTGAGGTTCCGCTCCACCCGTCTCAATACTCTCTCAGCTTCTCTGGCTGGAGGTCCCCCTACTATTGCTACTAGTCCGGTGGCTACAGTTGGTCCTGCCTCTGGTCGAAGATGATCAATGGATAAGATACAATTATCTAGATCATGATCAACAATATATACAGGGTGATTATTCGGGTTGCGAGGATCACTTACCGTGAACGCTAACCTGGTCTCTCTGTATAGGCGTGTGAACTTTCCTCCAAAAACTGGGATAGTAGCATATGTCATGTCAAGATGGAGGGATCCCCCAATCTTGGCACCCCAAGATCTAGATAACAACATATCATATTTCAGAGGGATATCGGTGACCACTACATCCATGAGAATGCTTTTCGCAGGTATTTGAGTCAGATTTACCACCAAGTTTTTAATCATGCCTATACATTTAACTTTTCTAGAATTGAAAGAATATAAATCTCCATAAGGCCTAGCAATTTCGAGACCCAATTTATCCATAATGGCTTTAGGCATTACGTTGCGGGATGCTCCAGAATCAAGCATATAGTTATGGAGTAGTCGGTCGAACAAGGTTAACGTGATATAGAAGGGAGCAACGATGTCTTTGGTGCCTTCGAAATGAGGGCCAAAAGCTATGTTCAACTTGTCGTCTTCTAAGTTAATGACGTCTTCTTGGATTTCATCTTCCGAAAAACTAATCAACTTGGCAATTTTTTTTCTGTACGTTGGGTTTTTTTCCAGCTCGACAAGAGGTATGGGGATCTTGATTTTATTGATTTCGTTTTCCAGATTGAAATTTCCCACAATTTTGTCATTCTCAATGTTTTGGGCTTCGAATCCCTTCTTATCAGCTTTCTTTTGTGATGAAGGTTTTGTTTCAGTTGTAGGAGCTTTCACTTTTAGCATTTTGACTGTGAGTGTTTCAGCTACCTTAGTCTTGGTAGGCTGTGTGTCCGTTTGGTCAGTTTTTATAGTCTGGTTTTCAACATTTTTTGAAACTATCTCATCTGTCTCGCTCCTCGGCAAGATATTATTCTTTTGGGTGATTGTAACATTCCTGTTTCTAGGCCTTAGATTGTACTTCTGTTGAAGCTCTGCCATTATACCATCCGCAATACCCTGGTAGGTCAAATCTTCATAAGTACTATTGTTTTGGTCATTTTCCAATCTATTTTCTTTATTTAAGAATTTTTCATAATCTTGTCTCAATAAATAAGGTTGTGGCTCATCATCACCCAGATTGTTTATATCTTCCTCGAATTCCTCAAGATCTTCTAAATCTTCCTCTCCAATGAAGTTTTCACTCTTGAAGGGGGTTGGGATTTTCTGATCCTCATTCTTGATCTGTTTTTGTGGGATTTGAGGGTGGGGATTCCTTCTGAAATACTTTCTGGGAAAATGGTCATTTTTAGTCTGCTCTAATTCCATTTTCGAAATCTTATTAGATAGTTCTTTAATTATCCCAGCCATGTCGTCCATTTTGTTTCCTGAGGATATTTTTGACCCTGAAGATCCTCCTTATTCTCTGTATCTTCTGATTTCTTTGTTCCCAGGCTCCGTTTTGGCTTTTAGCTTTCCTGAAGCCATCATGTTTGATTCGATTTCTAGGTCATCATCTTGCATCTTGGTGAGGTCTACTGATCTCCTCTCTCTCAATAGTAAGGCGAAATTGGGGTCAAAAACTCCAGCGAAAGTTACTTTTGCTGTAGGCTAAGAAGGTTTGACCTCGATGGGAATTTTACTGTACAATTTATTAAATCTTTGGGTTAAGTCGAGAAATGATTCCAAATTTTTCTTTCTTAGAGCCCCGAATTTCGTTAGATAATGGAGGTGATCTTTTCTTCCCCCCCATAGCCTGATGAAAGAACTTTCGAGTTCATCGTATGAACTTAAAGATCCCACTGCTAAGCCTCAAAACCAGGTTCTGACCTACCCTTTGAAATTTTGTACTAAGAGTCTAGAGTAGACATCTTTGTGTTCGAGTCCTAGGATATCGACGAATTGGTCAAATAAATTGATGTGTTCTTTTGCGGTTAAATCGTCTTCCCCTGTAAATTTTGGGAGATTTTTCATGTAATTTCTGGAAGGTCATGTAGGGGAACCAGGAGGACAAGAGGGGCATATCTGGAAGCCACCTTACCAAAAATTCCAGGGAGTGGTACTTGGACACTTGCGATACCACCTACAACACCGCCTCCAGCCCCCACACCTCCATGTGAAACCATTGATAGATTTGAGATTGAAACTGGGGTTGTACTTGAATGTGATAGAAAGGTTGTGGGGAACTAATCGTCAAGGCATAGGAAACTAGAAAAAGAAGGTGCAAGATGGAGGGAACTTGTTTCTCTAGGCTTGCAAGATGAATATATTGGAGAATTGACGGGGGTTAAATCAGGATACATAGGGCATTCATCGAAGCGTTCGGTAGTAGGAGTGTGGACTTCAGGAAAAGAGCACGTATTGATCGATAGGGGGAGGGAGAGGGATATCTCAAGTGTTCCTTTGACTTTCAACCGTGAAGAATTTGGTTGACAGATGACATGTGTCGATCAAATGATTTGTCTGAGAGATCTTCTTGATTTTAAATTTTTTTCCGTATCAGAAACTCACGAAGTCTGCTTGTCGTCCATGTTCTTTCTGCTAGAAGCTAGTTTAAAAAATGTTGAGTCACCAAGTGAAAGATAAAAGTATCCTTAGAAGGTTTTTCGATCTTTGTTCACTATCAAAGAAAGAAAGTGTTAATGTCGTTCTTCCCATGGAAAAAAATCGTTTCTTCGCTTCTCGACAACAACGCCAAAAAGATGTTGTTCCTGAGTTTATACTTTAAAGCTCTAAAGTATACCGTCAAGGCATCCAAAAAAGGTAGAGATAATTAATGGGTAAAAAGAAATTTTTTAAAGTAAACTGAGATCATGGTTGGTTCCTTAACTGTATCTATCTAGCTTCCCATTGTTCTTGAATGCTAATATCCCTTTCAATTGCAGCCCATGATATTTCAAGTTCTACCCATGTATTTGCTGTCTGTAAGATGGTATTGAATAGGTTTAACGCAATGCTCATTTGATCTGATAGACCGGGTTCGATATTGGGCTGTCTGGTAACTAGAACAGTCATGAAAGCTGAGGGTTTATTTTTTGTAAATAAGGAATATTTTCGAGGGTCGCAAATTTCTGGTTCAAATTTATAAAAACATAACTTCCAAATTAAGAATTAATAGTATAACAAAAATAAAGGCCTTTTCTAGTATCTGAGCCAAATTTAAAGGAGACAGTGGACATAATGAAGAAAAAGGAAACATGTAGTTGTATAACAAAAATGAGGCATCAATTTAAGAAGAATCTCATTTTAAGTTAATATAAGAAAAATGGATGATAACTTTGCAGAAGCATATAGTTACAGAGTCCTAAAACATTCATAGGTCTTATATCCGCTGAAAGCTGATACAGAGGAAAAAATGCAAACAATTAGATAATATGACTGTTTTAATTACTATAATAGAAATTACCACATGAAACACTTCAAACGAAAGTATGAAATAAAAATAGAATGACAGAGAAACACATAACTCAGGCTTGACCAGATCTAGAATCTTCAATCTATATTGTATTAATTCAGGCAAAATGAAGTTTTCTCTTTACAATCCCGCCAGAAAAAAGCCTCTTCTTAGTCTTGAAAAATTACATCTATACAAAACCACCAATCTTAGGATGGTTGGTGATTTCCTAACTCTTAGAGACTAACTATTTGTTAAAAAATAGATCCAAAACCATTTTCATGATCTTCTCCATTTTTCCCTTTTCTTGGAAGTAGAGCTCTTCCAAATAATACTTTTACTTTGCTGACGACTCTCCTTCTTTTGATTCGATACATTTAATGCATTTCTCCAGGAACTGTGTAAAATTTCTGGGGGGTTCTGGAAAGTCTCTTGCCTCAAACAGATAAACCTTTTTCTGAATCTTAGAAAGACGATCATCAACTCCTTTATCTGTAAACTTTATTGACTGCAACTTTAAGTTAGGCTCAACTAGCAACCTGTCCATTAGGGTAACATCGATTTTTCTTAGTTGTGAAATTTCCATTTGGATTTCACTCAAATTTTCCCTAAAATTTAATTGATGGCTTACAATATTGATCTGTCCCAAAAGTCTTGTACACTGGCCTTTTCCAATATTTAATGACCCTTTGTCTAGAAGATCAAAAACTTCTTCACAGTCATCTCTGATTTCTTTGGCTATTCTTTTGCTTTCGGTTATGTTGGTCTCCCATAGCTTGAGCATGATGTCGCCTCTGATTTGCTCTGTGGCTGATACATTCGTAGTTTTCGGTACCTCTTCACCTGTCGAATATATAATTGCCTTTTGGAGAGTAATCCTCGCTACTTTGGCTTCTTTTTCCCTTAGAATAATATTATCAAAGGCATTATCTACTCATTGAAAGTAATTCTAAACAATTTCTATCTTGGAAATCAATTTCTGCTGTTCAATTTCTATTTTTGAATGCACTTCCAGTGACTGGGCCTGGAAAGCTTTTAGGTCTATAATCTGATCTTCCATTGATATTAGTATAGCCTACAACTGTTCTGCGTGCTCTTTTTGCTGAGTAATTTGTAGCTGACTTGTTTGTATTTCCTGGCTCATTTCGTCCAAACTCGTTTTGAGTGATTGAACTTCTAACCTTTCGGCAGCCCTTGTCTGCTCCAATCTTTTACTCATTTCTTCTCTAATTCTCTCCTCAACATTCTTTAATTTCTCTCGTAATTGTGCTATGATTTTATCACTCTTATTTATCATTGTTATGATTTTTACCACGGTAAAAAAGTTTGTTGTTGCCATGGATCCCATGGAACCTGCTACCTATGTAGTGAAATCTTCTTCCTCCAAATTTTGTCCGTCTATCAAGACCTTATTTTTTTTAACCATGTTCCCCTCCCTCTTATGCATCTCCTGTTTCAAGACGACCTTCCTTTTCCTACTGAAAAAATAATCGGAAGGAGGAATCTCATCTATGGGAATGGAGGTAAGGTCATCAACAAATAAAGCTCCCGTATGTGGCAGTCCAAAAGTGGACTATAAGGGGGTTAAAAAGGCTATGGGACTCCCTAACTCCATAGATCCTTTCCCTCCTGCTGCCTTAAGTGTGTTTACATCAACCCTTGGTGATGAAGTGGGAGTAGGCTTACCGAACTTGGGAGGTCTCCCTGACCTTTTCTTTGCTTCGGTCTTTTTGCTTGGTGGAGGCCTTTCCATATCTTGTAGGGATTTTTTGGGATTTCCCTTCTTTTTTGCTTCCTACTCGAAACCTGGTGGAACACTTTCTTGCTCCTGTGGGAGGGTAATTTCTTCTCCTTGAAGTACTTGGGGCATACCACTCCGTCGATGCTTCTGAAAGGTTAGAAAGTTGACTTGTAGGTCGGACGACAGTGTCTGTACTCTTTCCAACACTTCTTTATGAGATTTGGTCCCTTTGAACATGTCGCCCAAGGGGACTCCTCATGTTCATAAGCTTTCATATTGCAGTGTATGAAGTGTTTATTCACTAATGGAAAGGGTCATGCCTTTTGTACTCAATATTTACCAGTTTAATTTATTCGAGTGCTTCTACTTCCACCCTAGAATGTCCCAAATTTAGTAATGAAAATTTCCCGATGTGCACATGGAAGATTGGTCAGGAATTCTTTTGAGCTGCCTTTAGCTCTATTCCAATACCGCCTTTTACTTATTTGGTGTGCTACTTCCCTACACACTAGTCTATCCAGAAGGAATTTTGGAAGTGCGTGAGGGGGGATTGAGCACCCATAAACCCTGATGTAGGAGAAGCTTTCTTCAATGAACCAGTCTGCTATTTGCTTGAGGTTATTTTAAACTGCTTCAGAAATGCGAGGAGGGTCACAACTGAAAATCATTTTATGCATGGGTATCACCATGAAATGGAAAATTTCATAAAATGATTTTTTTGCATTTTCTTCCCACGGCTCAGAGTGATATTCGTGAATGGGTTCAGGGCAGGTTATGTTCCAACTCCAATTCATCAGGGGAAATGGAGTCATAAAAAAAATTGCATCCATGAGGTATGCTGACATGTAGAAGGCCACTGGTTGACCTCGGGCTCTTGCAACTCTGTAATCTGAAATCTCTTTGGCTCTATTATCAGATAAAATCTTGCCCCAGTTGAAACTATATCCTTCTGATGCTTCTTCTAAAAAGGGCACCCATTCTGCAGGGAAATGACAGGGATTCTTTTTGCCGAAGAGCCTACACAACATCATGGATACATAAACCATGTACTCATTCAAAGAAGCCATGGCTTAAATTCTGTGGGTATCGGCCCTAAATTTTGATGGACATCTCCACCAACCTTTGATTAAATCAGGGTAAGTTTGGTCTGCCTCAGTGCATTCCTTTCTCTGGAATTCAGCTATGAATTCGACATTGTAAATGAAATTAGGATTGGGTGAGAGTTTGTACATAACCTAGATAAGTTTAGGTCTGAATGAACGAATAATGGCTCCTTGATCATTTAAAATTCTTCTCGTCGGAATATCAACCTTGTCCAAAGCCCAATTGATCATGTCATTGTACGCCATGAGCCATGGGCATGTTGCAATTTTGTAAAGTTCTGATTCAGCTATGTCCTGAAGGTGATCCTTGGAATCGTTAGGGGAATTTTTCATCTCACAGTCCAGATTTTCATAAATTTGTCTCCATGATTTAATTGAGTTGATAGCATGTGGTGTGGTGTCTGATATGACATCTCCGTCTGGGATGGAAATCTTAGTTGTATCTTCACTCTTCTTGGGTGCCTTCTTTGGTGCCATGAATCTGTATTGGAAAGAAAACCTGTCACAGAAGAGAGGCGTGAAAGCTCGGCTAGATGTGACTTACTTCTGATAGAAAAAGCGAGAATAATTTTCAAAACACAGACCTCTAGTTTTCTTTTAACTCATTTTATGGTGAAAGTACTGACGCAGCTGTCAAAAATTTAATACCTTTAATGCAGATAATATTTTTGAGATGCGCATTTGTGTTGTAGAAATCACGATCTATCCGTTATTAAAATGGCCATATTTTGGCAATTCTAAAACCAACATTCAAAAAACTTCTTTTGATGGAGGCCGAAAAGAAAGTACTTAAGAAGTTTAATTACCATTAAATGTATTTTTAAAATGAAGTTAGTTCTCTTTAAAATTCGGTATTGAGTCACGACTTCGTGCTTTGGGGTTTCGAAGATCCTTCGATATTGAGTCGGGACTTCGCGGTTCGGGGTTTCTAGGATCGCGATTACAATAGGTATGTCACCACTAAACCTCGAATCCCGAAATCACGATGAGATTAGTTTTAAATTAGTTAACTTTCGTATTGAGTTGGGACTTCACGTTTTGGGGTTTCAAGGATATATGTTACATGAGGTATGTCACCACTAAACCCCGAATCCCGAAATCATGGTGAGATTAGTTTTAAATTAATTAATTAAGATTAAGACTGACTTTCACTTCTTTTGGGAAATCAGGAATCGAGATTTCGCGCTTCAAAATGTATTGGAAAGATATTGTTCTAATTAAACCCCGAATCTCGAAAGGTTAAAAAGATGGTTAATTATATCCTTTGGGGTTTTAATTTATCGTGATTTAAAGTACTTTACAAAACATGCATCTAGACTTTAATAACACTTGAGCTTTCTACCTTTAATTATAACGAAGAAATGAAAACTTTTCAGGACTTCGGTATCGGTCTTTTGGACTGATATTGAGGATTATACCTTATGAAAAACCGAATCCCGAAAGAGAAAATTTTTAGTTTTAAAGGTGAAAATTTTCAAACCTAGCTTCAACAGATTACTTGATGTGTCACATGCCCTCCTCTTGGATCTAGCAGTCATAGGTTTATCTGAATCCTTGATCCAACGAATTTGATCAGTTCTAGATCAATGGTCTAGATTCATTTCAGCCTTCAGGACTTTGGGGTATTCGCTCCCACTTTCCAATTCTCCCGAAGTTAGATTCCCCGATTAAACCTCGAGTAACTTGAATTCATCTAACGATCCATCTTTGGCATGAGACGGTTAACATGATCCAATGGTTGTTAGGATTTCGGTTATTCTGGATCTCGTGAATCCTTCATCAAATGACTGTGATCTATTCTAGATCAATGTCCTAGATTCATTTTGTCCTTAGAGACTTTGGGTTATTCACTCCCACTTCCCAATTCTCCCGAAGGGAGATTCCCCGATTAAACATAGAGTTACTTGACTTCATCTAACAATCCATATTTGACGCTAAAAGCTTAATAGGATCCAACAGTTGTTGGGACTTTGGCTATTTGGGATCTCGTGAATCCTTGATCCAACAAATGTGATCAGTTCTAGATCAATGGTCTAGATTCATTTCGGCCTTTGGGACTTTGGGTTATTTGCTTCCATTTCCCAATTCTCCCGAAAGTGAGATTCCCTGATTAAACATCGAGTAACTTGACTTCATCTAATGATCCATCTTTAACGTGAAAAGCTTAACACGATCCAACGGTTGTTAGGATTTGGTTGTTCATGACTCCGGGGGGTTTCCGGGGTAGTGGAACCGATGCCAACCATAGATCTATTGGTAGGTGATAATCGACGGTTGGTGCCTATTTCAGAACCAAAACTTGTGCGATCATTAACTCCAACCCGTGCATCCCGCAATGGTTCCCCATCATTGATCTGCCCTTACTAAGATCAGACGATCAAGACTTAATCAGATGTTGATATAAAGGTCCTCCTCTGTAACTCCCAGATCTGACAGTCCTGGTTTGTCCCGAAATCTACATCAGTAGATAGGATTCTCCCTCGATTCTTTTCTAGTTTTACTATGGGGATTTCAATCTTGATCGCGTTTCTACAATGCGCTTTCCCTTTTGAGATTTTTGGTAGATTCCTTTGCATTTTGTTTATAACAACTCATCATCACTATAATGCGCTTTCCCTTATGAAATTTTTGGTTTTGTACTTGGATTCTAATTTATCGAGATCATTGATTTGTTGGGAAATCGATCTTGATGGTGTTTCTACATTGCAATGATCTCGTGAAATCTAATACGTTGCCTCTCCCGAGGTTTAGGTAGATTCATCTACATGTTGTTCATAACAACTCATCATCACATCATAATGAAATCGACTGTTGACATCAATGAAAATATGTCCAACTTTGCACATATTGTTTTTATAAATATTGTAAAATAAATATTTAAAATATATCATTGGATGGGGTGCCATTTGTCGAGCATGCAATTAAGTCTCAAGGAAGGTGGTGGTTGAGGTTGTCTCTTCATTTTTTCGTCCCCATGCATCGAGGATACTGGTGAATCTAGAGAGTATCAATGAGTTGGACGAGAGGTAGTGGAGGGTATGAGCATAATGGTTCTGACACTACGTAGAGTTATGCAGGTTTTCATGGAAACACAAGGCTTAAAAAATTTTGTACTCCAGGCTCTTGCTAGCATGATGGATTTCTGAAGTTTAAGTTTGGAGAAAGGAGGGCCTTCAACCTTCACTGTTCTCAGTCTATGTTATCTACTTGATCTCTAGTGTATGTTGGATACAGACGAAATTTCTAACTTTGTTTCTATTTGGCTTGCCTCACTTCCCTCCCCTCACACTCCTATGGCTCCCTGAGGAGTTCGCTCCAAGAAATCCCCTACCCATCAAACACATGTGGCTAAGGATGATGTGGAGGTCATAGATTTATACCATCATTTTGTCCCACCAGAGGATCAAGCCACTATCCCAATTCTTGAGGAAGAAGTAAGAATGGTTCAGACTTACAAGGAGGATGAGGAAGTGGAAGAACAAGTGGGTGGCATAATTCTTGACCTAGGCTGCACCAGAACCAAGAATTCAAAATTCTTCAGAACCCTGGAACTTTATTGGCACACCAAGACCATGGTTTCATTAGGCATGCTTCCAAAGGACTATGATTTCTAACAGCGCAAGTAGTGGATGGAGTCACTCGAGGAGAAGAACAACTTTCTCATGACCATGGTTTCCTATCTCGTACGTCGTGGAGGATATTTCTCACTCCCTTCGAGTGGTCGTATACATACTGCATCTTCTTTGGTTGCAGGAACTATGACCAGTTCTGGCCTGGTGGCTCCTCAAGTGCCCCCTTATGATGGTTAATTTGATATATGTTTTTTATAGTCAGGGTCTATCTAAGTCTTTTGTAACTTAGAATTTTGGTTTTCTCTTCTTTGCTTATCTAGTTAATTGGTCATCCAGACTATTAGTTTGTTAGCTATTACATAACTTTTCAAATGTTAAGTTTAACTTTAAAACTTGGCATGGTTTCCCTCCATGGGTAGGCATACAGTCATGGTTCATTTTTTTTTTTTTTGTTAGCTCGAATATCTTTTGGAACCTGGAGTATAACATACAACTATGTATATTTTGTTAATATTTGAATAGAAATCCTTACAAAAAAAAATAAAAAATTAAAATCTACATTGGTTAAGGAATCATGAAATTTTTATAATTTAATAAACTTTGAAAAATTATTTTCGATTATTTATAAAATTTATTATGTTAAATATATGTTAAATTAAATATGATTATTTAAAAATTTAGAGCATATTAATTTTTTTTACTAATTAAATTACACAAGAAAGTAGTTAGACTACATTTTAAGCCTGAAAGAGGATCTAATAATGAGTTCACATGGAAGATATGAAGAGGTTTCACCCTTTGGAAGTGTGGCTCCATTAAAATCCTACAAAAATGGAAAGGTTCGATACATTTTAAACCCTAGACTGAGACCTTCATCAAGAATTTCATACATCCTTGATCAATGGCTAATTGAACCCTTGATTGAGGATATTTGGATTCATCTTAATTTCTTGATTGACAACTAACTAAACACTTGATCAAGGATATGTTGGCTTAATATTAACTCATCGATCAAGGGATTCAACTCTTGATTGAGGGTCTACTATGACTTACACAACAAGCACGATGATTAAAAGATTGCTTAAACTCTACTACACAAAAAAATACATGGAAAATTATGTAACCTATTGATCTCCATTAGTTATGTGAGGTCTACACCCTATGAATAATTTATTGAAACGTAACCTACCTTTCTACCAATTGTGTGAGGTTTTCACCCTTTGACCTCTGATGAAGATGTAGAAACACATGGATGAGGATGAGTTGGCAAGGAAACTTTCATGATATCATAGCTATAAATTCCTTATTGTAGTTCGTGGTTTAGCAATTCATCTTCTTTTCTTCACTGAGTAGACACTGGATAGAGTCGAGCAATATCCACCAAGAAAAAATTATGTCTAGAACCTTTATGTGAGAGGGAGGGCAAGTGGAACCATGCACATTTGTAAGGTTTCAGGGAAGGAACCTATCACATCAAGATTCCATGCAAGTATTATAGATGGTGCTTGTTGCTTATCCTCTATAAAAGGCTTCGATTTTCTTCTACTTAGGGGAATACCCAAACAAATACTCAACAATATTGACTCTCATGGTGAATACAAATTCACATGAAGCTTCAATTCTATCACTGCAAACTCAATAGATAATGTTAAAAAACTTAAGGTCAAGAAGAATGACATGCATACACATGGGCATCATGATTCAAACACTGGCATGTTGGGTAACATGTTATGTTACACATGGATGATGTCAACTATCTTAATCCTCTTCTTGTGATTTTTTATGGTAAACCAAGAGTTCAAAGACCATGTCTGTGGTCAAAGGGTCAAAACTGATATCCTATGGATTTCTTTTGTGGCTATTAGAACCCAATTGTCAACTAAGATCCACAATCTCACTTGAAGCATTTTTTTCTGATTGCAAGAGACTTGGATGACGAATTAAGAACCATGCATTGTTGGTTTTTTAGATTTCATTGAATTTTGATCATCACACTCTACAAGTCATAGGACCCTAAGAATGGGGAAAATTGTTATAACCCTAAAATGCACCATACAGGTTTATCTGGCATCAGGCCTACTCATGCCTCTTCCTAGCCAAAGCCATGCTGAAACAAATCCTCAAAAACCACTTAAAACAAGCGA
>JZKD02S2036797.1:124930-142372 GCA_000966675.3 Picea glauca | reverse complement strand
TATACCAAGGAGACATTTTCATTTTGAATCATCTTGTACTTGAACATTTAAGTGGGGTAAAAGGAGGTTTCCCCCTCGAAGAGGCTTATTATCTCAAATCATCTCTTTTTCAAGGTGTTGAGTACTTTTTCTGAGGATTTTCTATGCTATATTGATATTTGGTTCTTAAAAGTTTCTTACCAGTGAAAGCTTCTTCAGGTGTACTCATGCCAAGTACTCTATGAGGACAACGATTTTGCACATAAACCATAGTATTACATGCTTCCACCCACAAATGCATTGGTAGGCCCTGATCATGCAACATCTCTCATGCTGCACCCACGATCGCTCTGTTCTTCCTCTCCGTGACCCCATTTTGCTGTGGGTTATGAGGTGCTATGAGTTCTCTTTGAATTCCTTCTTTGTTGTAGAAGTCTTTGAATTCATTAGAGATGTATTCTCCACCATTATCGCTCCTTAGAGCCTTCACTTGCTTCCCCGACTCTTTCTCCACCAATGCTTTAAACTCACAGAACTTTGAGAATGTTTGATCCTTCTTCTGCATGAAGAATATCCAACATTTACGAGAAAAGTCATCAACAAAAATAACATAATACCTATGTTTTGTTGTTGAAGCAACTGAGAATGGTCCACACACGTCTGTGTGAATTCTCTCCAGTATCACCAAAGCACGGTTCTCCTTTTCATGAAAGGTGGACTTTACATACTTCCCCATGGTGCAACCCTTGCACTGATATAACTGAGCAAGTGTTCCCATTGGATGTCCAGTAGATATTTGCTGCATGATCTTCAAGGCTCCATGATTAATATGGCCCAATCTCCTGTGCCATAATTCACCCTCATCCCGACTCACCACTTTTTCTGCCTCGCCCATCATGGAAGCGCAACCATCTACCTCCAACATGTAGAGATTCTTAACTCTAATCCCTATCCTCTTGACTTGAATCGATGTTTTATGTCGCATAAAATATTTTCCACCGCTGAAAACAACGTCATAGCGTCTGTCCTCCAACATTGCGACTGAGACCAAGTTTTTCTTCAGACTTGGAACATGCATAACATTAGTCAATTAAAATGGTTTACCTGACTCCCTCTGAAAGGTAATGGTACCAATGCTATTCGCACTGTATCGTCCATCGTCGCCCATCTCTATATGCATTTTGAGATCTCTCTCCTCTAAGTCATTGAAAAACTCCTTATCTCTCATCATGTTGAAGGAAGCGCCACTATCCAAATACCACACCGATCCCGATGCACTTGATTCCATGCATGCAATAAAAGAGAAGTCAAGTTCAAATTGTGAGGCAAGGGCCTCACTAGTTGCAACTCCAACAACCTTCTTGTTCTTCTCCTTCTGCAGACAGTTAGTAGCGAGATGCCCATGTTCGTGATAGTGAAAACACTTCACTTTGGACAAATCTAGATTCTTGACTTTAGAATTGGATTTTGAATGGAATTTCTTCCCATTCCCTTTCCTTGCCTTAGCATCCAAGGAACAATCCTCTTCATCATCATGATTTGATGAAGATCCATCTCTGGTGTTCCACCTGAACTCCTCTTGCACTAGATTTGACCATAGTCATTCCCAATCTGGCAATTTTTCCCTTCCATTGACAGAGTCTTGATAACTATGACAACTCTTGGGAAGTCCTAGGAGAGATAATCTCACCAAATCATCATCAGAGACTGTGATTCCCACACACCCCATCTCATCTCGACATTGGACAAACTTCTTGAGATATTTTGGAATGGAGTCACCCTTCTCCATCTTGATCTTCTGAGTTTATCTTTGAGTGCCAATTTCCTATGGTCGCTGCTGTTTTGGAATAGATCCGTAAAAGTATTCCAAATTGCATGTGGTGTGACTTTCCAATGGAGCATTGAGACAAGGTGGTCTCTTAAACCCTCCAACATAATCCTCCTCACCTTTGCCACTTTCTTTTTCCATGCATCAAGATTTACAACGTCTGCAACATCTGGCTTAGGAACATCTTTGTCAATGAATTCCTTCAAGCCATTGTATTTGAGTACTGCCTCCATCCTGTCCTTCCAAGAAATGTAGTTCGAGCTTCCCTTGAGTGCATACTCTAACCTCAAGCCATTGAAATCCATTTTGATCTTGAATCAGTTGTAGCACCAAGAAATTCTTTCTGCAAATTCGAATTCTATCCAATCACAAACTCAGCTTCTGCAATCTTCTGCGCTCTGATACCATGTATAAATTTTAATACAAATTATGTATTTCCTGGATTCTTCGGATCTAACAATATATGCCACTATTAAATACAAAGTCACTTCTACTAATATTCCGTGGAAGTTAAAACACGATCGCCAATTGCAATATCAAGAAGAAAGATCAATCGCACATAACACAGGTGTTTTTCCGGGAAAGCATAAAGCTAAAAAACCCACTATAATATATTATGTATATCATGGATCATGAAACAATATCAGACAAAATTCTAATCCAATATCTCTCAGTACAATACAATCGTCTCACACTGTCATGCAAAAATCAACAAATACATGTGCCAATTCTCTGCCTCCAAATAGCCTGCCTCCTTTGTGCAATCCCTGCATTGAAAACTTGCAAATGAATTCGAATGCCTCTTGCCTAGGTTGCACATTTCTCATGGGAACATCCACTGTGTGTGTGGTTTCATCAATGCACTTGACTGAAATCACAATTGATAGCCAAACTGTCCCTTTCACCTGTTATCTCAACTGGGTCTCCACTGGATCTGACATGCATGTATTTAACGATGGTAAATCTTTAGTTGCATGTGAGATCACTGATTGTGAATTAATTAATAATTAATTCACTAAACTCTCACTAGTGTAAGTTCAGTTACAACTAGTACAACTGAGCTTAACTCACTTAACTGAGTTAAACTACTTTACAACTCACATAACTACACTTATAATTCTGTTACAACTCCAAATCACTCAATTATAACTAATTCAAATTTCTTGTCCCACCAGTCAACCTTTTAACTGAAATTTCCTATAGTTAAATGATTTTCCATTTCAGTTAATTATTTCAAGTAATTATGAGATAATAGATTAATATTTATTATCCAATTTATTTAAGGGAAAAATAAATTAGACACACATTTCTTATTGACTTTTCAACAACAAGACCCATTACAATGTTTCCAACAAGGCTTACAAAGTTTAGGCATAGAAAACAATGCCTCTCACTCTGTTGGCCCTTGACCAGGTTTTGGAGATCCTTGGTCAATATTGACCTAGTTTGGGACTTCGACAGGCTGTCGAAGGAAAAGCGCAAGTCAAAGCGGAGATCGCAGGATCTCAGCCCCTTATTTAGGTATTTTTGGGTTTTGGGATTATGTAACAGGTATGGGAATGTCGGCCCATGGGTTTACCCATGCTTAGGCCTCTTTTGTAAAGTATAAATGGATATCTAGGTGATGTAAGAAACACACGAGACCTAAGTGATGTTGTGCTAAGTGCAAGTGATAGTTGGAAGTGCTTTGTGCATATTGTGTGAGACTTGCAAAGCTAAGTGAAAGTGACTGTAAGAGACTATGGAAAGGCTTTGTTCTGTAACCTAGCTCGGGGAAGGAGGGTCTAGTGGAGTGCGCGAAGATATCCTGTCCTATGCAGAGTAGGATCTTGTGGCTCTGTGTATGTAGATGATTGATAGAAGATAATAAAGAGAAGAAGAGTTGGTGGATGTATCCCCAGGCCGAGGGTGAACCACGTATATCCTGTGTTATGGTTTCTTTGTGCATTATGGTTGTTTTATTGTTCATATGGTTAATACCTAGTACAATAATGTATGCTTAGATAGATATGATATGATAGCTTAGAGCCTAGTGATATGAATGAATGTTAGATATGATCTATTTCCTTATGTTAAGTGCTTATATGTAGTAGATCTGAGTTAGTACTGCACTGCTCTGTAATTAGGGTTTTACCTACAAAGTAAATACTGTTTGAATACTGATGAACGGTGACTGCTAAGTGCTTTATTAGAGTATTGTAATCATAGATCCATGTCCCAGATAGGTTGCAAACATCTGAGTCCTGCAACCACCCCTGCCTCTACCTCGGGTGAGACTTCATATGCTTCGTAGGTGTTGCTGAAAGGGCTGGTAGTTAGGGTTTTGTTGGTGCATTGTTGAAGCATTGAACCCTGGGTCTGCCCCTTTGTGCCAACAAATGGTTCCATTGTTGGGACCTGAAACTGTGATTGTTGGGAACTAAGGAAAAGAGAAAGCTTTGTGCATAGATTGGTTTCCCTAGTGCACAATACACTACTTGACTTACGAAGCTATGTACTAAGAAGAGAAGTTTGATCTAAGGAAAAGAGGTAAGATATGAATGCTTTGTGCTTTGAAAAGGTAATAATAGCGAAAAGTTTGATTGAAAAAGTAAGATCTGAAAGTTGGGTGCTCTGAAAGAGGTAAGAACAATGAAAATTTTTAAGATCTGAAAGCTTTGTGTTCTGTTGAAAGTAAGATAAGTCAGAATTTTTGTTCCAAAAGTATGGATATAGGTATGTTTGATAAAATTTTTCCTAGTCTAAAAACTAGGGCATTGTTAGAAGAAAGAAGGTTTGATATGAGTAGATCTGATGAAGGATATGTTATTCCTATGCATAGAAAGAATGTTTGGACTAACAAATGGATGCAGGATCATAGGAAGAAATTTTTGCAGGTTAGTTACTGTGACCCTAGTGTGCAGTACAGGAAAAGTTGGGGATCATTTAAGAGAAAGAGAGGATTAACTCTTTGTTATAGTTGCAGAAGACCGGACCATCTTGCTAAGGATTGCCTTGATAGAATACCTAGTTGTATTTGTTGTAAAGCTATGGACCATGAAGTTTTGGATTGCCACTAGAATGATTGATAAGGTTGAAAGAATGAATACGAGACCAAAAAACCCTGAGGAAGGCCAAGAAACTAAGACCATGGTAGAACCCCAGAAAGAATCAAAGATTGTATTACTACAAATGAAAGAAACCCTAAATGATTACATAAATATCAACTTATTAGAGATATTCAAAGAGAAGGAATGCATAGAAGCGAGAACATGAGACTTCAACATAGATTGTGTTTTAGATGAGGAAACATAGGTGAATGTTGGGACAGAAAGAAACTGGGAAATTTTAGGAAAGCCTGTTATGATTCCTTCATTGGGAAGAATGGTATTATTTAGAGGAAAGCTGATAACCCTATTTGGAAGACTTACTTGGATATCTATGAGTGCTCATGGAACTTTGACATAGGAAGAATTTGAGGTTGTTAAATTTATTGAGAACAATGCCCCATTTGCTATGTTACTAGGAAAACCCTGGATTGAGAAAGATTAGACCCGATGAAACAAAGAGGAAGGTCTAGAATAGAAAAAGCAAGAATTAAAAGACTTCATGACTAGGAGGATAACACACTTGATTGAAGAACAGGAGAATAGGTTGAAGCTATTCAGAAACAAAAACTTGGATGTCAAAGTTGAAAGAACCCAGGAAGACTTGAAGCATCTGTCTATAGAGAAGAGTAGAGCACCTACCCCAGACAACAAATAAGTATTACTCTCTATCCCTATGAAGGAATCTCAACATCGTGAAGTTACTATGCCAAAAGGAGATAAGAATCAGAATGGAAAGAGGAATACCAAGATGCAGATCACAGGGAAAAAGGCTAGAAAGCTCAGTAAGAAGAGAGCAAAGCTAGAAAAGATGCGGGAGTGGACTTTGCAGAAGGAAGGTTTGAAAAACTGGAACTTCGTCGGGATATCAGAACAACGCAAAGTGGCACTTCACCATGGCTGAGCGATATGACCGTTGGAGGCATTACGACCATTAGGCCGATGCCCCCAAACGGTTAGAACAACAGTTATGACCAGAAAGCTCGCCATCGGCCTGTTGGGACCGCACCATACTAGACATAAATGCATTGATGAAGGCTTCCTGTCCATTGGGGAGATCTGTTACACCATTTTCTACTTATTCCATTGATTGTTACACCGAGAACACTTTCACAAAGTGTATCCAAGCCAACGAAGAGAACTCATTATTTTCGCGCTGTGTTTACTAAGATTTCACCAAATGTTATATTACATTGAACGGTTGTTCATCGACCTAAGTATATGATATTGAGCGTGTATGTAGGACGTACTCAATGCAGTCGAAAAGTCTGTAGAATAAGTCCTCATCGATCTAATGGCCGAGAAAGTAATTTCTGCAGGGATTCAAGCTTCATCAATGAGAAGAGTGCAAGCCTCTCTGTCGACTCCTCGCGGATCTGGACCATCCCAAGCTGCAGCCGAGAAAAGAACCAAGAATTGAGATGACTTGGTGAATGCAAAGTTGATCCCATCTATCCTTCTCGACTACATCCTGCCCCTGTCCGATGCGGTGAGTCATGACAGTGTCCCAAGGGACTTCACTTAAACTCTCGTTACTGCGTACCTCCCAAAAGGGATACGTGCAGTTCGAACACAACTGGATAAGATCATGGAATTAAAATTCAACGACTTCAACCTAGGGGATCACAAGAACCACAACATGCTTTCCCCTCATAGGTACTTAACTAGGATGAAGGGGAAGAACTCAAGGATAATCCCCCAACCATGACTATGAACCTCGCGCAGTCCACTATCTTGAACGTGATGAAGATACCACATTTTGGAAGGCACCAGGAAGTTAACGCGTGCATTTAGCTCTTGCTGTCGTGCTACCATGGTGGCTATCTGTGGCTAGACAGATGCATCACCATTGACCTGACACTGATCCATAAGATCACCAGATTGAGAATGCAGGGACCTGACCCACAAGACTTCTACCTAGGAAAGGTTGCAGACCGTGCACTGACACAGAGGATTAAAGATACATATGGAAATGTAGAAAAGGGGACGCGAGGTTACAAGGTAGACTCCATCCAGAATGGTGTAGTGCGCTTATCCTACCAACTAATCATAAGAAAGATAGTGTGAAAGAATAAACCCGCGTAGGTCACATGGTTCATTGTTGACCTCGTCGGAAAATGCGTAGAAGGACTACAAATGATTTGGGAAAAGTACTTAGTCAACCAATTAGAATTGGATTGCCGGGAAGATTAGGATTAGGGTTATGAGTTACATTTTAGCTGGCTGCTGATCCTCATCGCGTTTACTGCTTGGGATATGCCAGAAGGTGCGACCTTCCTTGACATTGAGTCGTTCGATCCACTCATTTTGAAGTTCACCATGCTCTAGTATTCGAGTGATAAGGGAAAACAATGGCAGTCGAACGTGGTATTCCATACCTACTATATGCAGTTGAAGAGGGCCATTGAATCTATCCCTTATATGACATGAAACACACTACATCGGTTCAGGCCCCTTATGAAGTTCCACGCAGATCATCATTTTATTTATATCACTGCATGTGCAGACGAGAGTAAAGAAGAGCTTCATTCATACTATAAGCTCACAGAGGAGGACCTAGAAGAGATAACTAAGGACTGGCCTACAGAGCTCCTTATCCCTATTGACCCTATAGCATTGTCTGACCCTAAACTAATCGGAAGCCCAAAGGCCACTCACAAAGAGCATGACACACCTAGAACTAGCAGAAGGAAGAAGATAGAAGAGGTACAAAACCTGAGCAGTGCATCAAAATAAACTACTTCAGAATCAACTGGAGGAGGAGGTAACAACGAAGTAGATAAAGGAGAGAACAATGGGAAAGAAGATCAAAAGAAGCAAGGAAAAGTAACACCACCTAGGGATCCCGTTGATGAGACTGATCCATCTAAAAAAATAAAGGTTTCTCCCATGAAACCTATCTCATGGAAGAAATCCAGAGATAGTAAGACTAAGTTGCAGACTGTGCTCATGCTCGATGACTTCGAATTCATCATCGCAACTATATCAGACACCTCGCAGGACATTTTGCAGAGTAATGAAGCCAAACAAGAATCTATGTCTGATATAATTGAGACAAAACTAAGATGGGTACAACGAGCCCTTCATTCCAACCGCGCAGTGTCCAATGTGCCCCCACCATCAAAAGAACCAGAGTTGGGAGACGATCCTTCCCAACTCCGCAGAATAGCCGATGTGACCGAAGCTCACCTTCGTCGTGCACAAGAAGAAAATGAACATGCCACAGTGGCCCTGAAGCAAGCACAAGAGGAGGTGATAGAGAAATGCCGAGTTGTGAAACAGGAGAAGGATGACCTCCAAACAAAATTCAAAGAGGAGAAAGCACAAATCTGGCACGAGAAGGAACAACTGCTCGTGGAGCAGGTTGGAGTAAAAGAAGTAGTTAGTAGAGCACTTCGCTCTGTGATAGGATTAGAGAAAAAGGAGGAAGACCCAATGGAACATCAAGTAAAATAGCTTACTGAAGCCATCCAACAACTTCAACAGAGAATCGTAGATCTTGAGCTACAGACAGTGCCAAACACTCCACAGGACGTGCAGAATCAAAGAGAGGCAACTGCTCGGAGCACAATTGGGAGAATCAAGACTTTCGCCATGTAATATAAACAACTCAATGATCGAAACATGCAGAATTATGAATGACTTACTAAGGATCCTGAACTAAAGACATTGGAGTCCCAACTCCAGGAGGAAAAGAAACAAGCAACAACCATACAGGCATAGTTGAAGCTCTTGTCTGCAGTTGAGAGAATGAAAATATCCTAGGAACAACACACTATTCAACAATAAGTCCACACCATACAGAGAAAAGTCATCAAAGTGACTCAAAGGCTCCATCCAGTCCAGGATGCAGCTTGCCAACTGTTTTAGGAGATTGAAGGACAAGGAGAAGAAATAGAACAAGTAGGCACTATAGTTGAGCAATGCTTGGAAGGACCTATGAAAGAGGCAGTTCTTCAGGAGTTTGTTGAGCATGAGGCCTTGGCGCAACAACAGGTCGAAGCAACTCGAGGCTTTTGAGGTAGAATTAACTAGAGCATAGTGACTTGGGATGAGTCATAGGTGAGTATTGGGGGCATGTTGGCCCTTGACCAAGTTTTGGAGATCCTTGGTCAGGATTGACCTATTTTGGGACTTCGACAGGCTGTCAAAGGCAGAGCACAAGTTGAAGCAGAGATCGCAGGATCTCAACCCCTTATTTAGGGATTTTTGGGTTTTGGGCTTATGTAACAGGTATGGGAATGTCGACCCATGGGTTTACCCATGCTTAGGCCTCTTTTGTAAAGTATAAATAGATATCTAGGTGATGTAAGAAACACACAAGACCTAATTGATGTTGTGCTAAGTGCAAGTGATAGTTGGAAGTGCTTTGTGCATACTGCATGAGACTTTAAAATGTAAGTGCAAGTGACTGTGTAAAGCCTTTGTGTTGTAACCTAGCTCGGGGAAGGAGGGTCTAGCAGAGTGCGCCCAGATCTCTTGTCCTATGCAGAGTAGGATCTTGTGGCTCTGTCCATGTAGATGATTGAGAAAAGATAATAAAGAGAAGAAGAGTTGGTGGACATAGCCCCAGGTCAGGGGTGAACCACACATATCCTGTGTTATGGTTGCTTTGTGCATTATGGTTGTTTTATTGTTCATATGATTAATACCTAGTACAATAATGTATGATTAGATATATATGATATGATAGCTTAGAGATTAGTGATATGAATGAATGTTAGATCTGATCTGTTTCCTTATGATAACTGCTTATATGTGGTAGATCTGAGTGAGTACCGTGCTTCTCTATAATTAGGGTTTTACCTGCGAAGTAAATATTGTTTGAATACTGATAACGGTGACTGCTAAGTGCTTTATTAGAGTATTGTAATCACATATCTGTGTCCCAGCTAGGTTGCAGACATCTGAGTCCTGCAACCACCCCTGCCTCTACCTCGGGTGAGACTTCATCTGCTTCGCAGGTGTTGTCGAAAGGGCCGATAGTTAGGGTTTTGTTGGTGTGTTGTTGAAGCGTTGAACCCTAGGTCTGACCTCTATGCCAACACACTCTTATCATCACTTTAAGGGTGGCTACAATCCATGGCAACATAAACTTTAAAATTATAGTGCAAAAAATGCACTAGTGGTAGACTCTATGGTCTCCAAATCCACTACAAAGAATGTGCAACATATATGAAATTTTTCAATCTCCCTTGGTTTTTCCATTTTCCACTTTAACATATGGCAAAAATTCCCTGCAAATTTCAGATCTCATTACCCTGCTGCAACATCAAAGACCATAAGAATCTGCAACATACATTCACCCTCTTGCAATTTCCAAAAAGAGGAAAAAAGCATAAATGCATGAAACTTATATTGGTTTTCATTCCAAGGCGCTCAACCAACTGCTCAAATCTTAGCATACACAACACTAACAGGTCTGTCTTGTCATTCTGCAACTTTTGACTGTAAACTCGACCATGTTCTAAAAGGTGCAACTTTGCCTAGAAAAAAATGCCAAGTAGTCATGGGCTTGGCCATAACCCTCAAATTCCACTACACATATCAAAAAATAGACTGCTCCATTGAATCTGGCTCGAAAAATCACACAAAAATGACTATAAATTCATCAAATTTTGTCACTGTCACTTCCAGGCCCCTCCTAGGCTCTCTGCCTCGAAATTCATGCCTACAGTTTGTATGGGTTGTCATAATTTCTCCCCTACATTGAAATTCATGCCTAGCATTTGGGAATGCGTCATACCTTTCCTCCAATAGATGGTAGAGTTTGGGTTTTAAATGTTTTTTCAGGCAGATTTTACCAAACACCAGTTTGGCGCGTTGGTTCGAGGGTTGGCTAACTTTGGGGAAGGTCTAGGGGTCAAATGTTGTGGCCTCCCCATATGGAATATTACTATTGTAACAATTTTAAATTTGTCCATCGGTTAAAATCTACCTCCAATTCCATTTTTTTTTGCCGTCGACAGGTTTGGCGTCGGCCGGTCCAATGGCTGTTTTTTTTTTTTTGAATTTTTGACTCTAGCCTTGATTGGGAATTTGAGGGGTGCCACATGGCACCCCATGATTAGGCCATGTGGAACTCTTTGATTGGACAGTCAACACCCAGTCAATAGTCTATTGACTGAAATGTCACCTACCATGTCACAGTTGTATTGACACAATGTGTTCGTACGAATGACACATGGCTCAATTTTACTGGTCCATTTGGACCCTCGAAAAGGCCAAATCCACCTGACACATGGAATCCTCTCGTGCTTCCATGTCATCCACCATAATTACCAGTCAACTGACACATCAACTATTGTACTTTCACATCATATGTCATTCAACCATGTCACTCTTTATGGATGACACGTGGCTCAATTTAACTTATCCATTTGGACCTCTGAAAAGTCTAAATCCACCTGACGCGTGGCAACCTCTTGTGCTGCCACATCATCTACCATACTTCCTAGTCAGTTCCATGTCATCTCCATCATACTAACCATTCACCCGACACGTCACCTATCGCGTCAGCGTCATAATGGCACACCAACATTCCGTACGGTCCAATCACTTTGCTGACATCATCACCATATAACCACGTTAGTTGACACATCAATATTCATACTACCAGGTGGTTCTCGTATGGATGCCACATGACACATTTTTACTGGTCCACATTTTTAGTAACATTTCTTGTCTTGGGCACAAGAGTATTCAGGTCTGCAATTTTCACGAGAAGCGCCTGAGCGCAACAAGGAAAAATCTCATTTTAGGCTTCCAAGCAAGTAAGCAAGCGAGATTATATTGTCAACGGTCCGGATTCATCCATAAGAGCGGATCGACGGTCGGCGGGAAATCGCGGTTAGCAGAGTTGCGCAGAGATTAGCGCAATGGATAGCGCCCATATTGTATGTAGGAAAGAATAGCAGCCGTCCATCCAAAGGACGCATGGCGCGAGATCTAGTCACGTTAGCATTTTGGCATTCAAGAGTTTGAAGGGTGAGAGTTCCATGTCGTTCTACATATTGAAACCCCGAACCCCGAAGCACCGAAAGCGCCCAAAGTCGGGCCCGCAATATCACAGAGCAATCTCAGCCATCCATCCAAAGGGGACACTTGGTGTACGATTAGGATCCTCTCCTTTTTGCCCATCGTGATTTCGAAGCGCAAGGAGTAGCTCCTTCATATCCCCGAGGCGTAAAGTGCCAAGAGCATCCAGGACCCGGGGCCCACAACATCATCAAGTGAGTTCAGGACCATCAGATATGAGAGGGCCATGTGGAACCCAATTAAGCCATCTCGACGTTTCACTCATCGCGACTGTGATAAGAAAGGATTAGCTCCTTCCTATTCACGAACGCTGAAAGCGCCTTTGAGAATAAACGCAGGGTCACAGCCCATGGTCACTTGGGAAATAAAAGAGCTGTGAAAGAAGGGCCAAAGGCATCAAATTTGGTCATAGAAGGGATCATCGCGATCTCCAGGTGCCATCTGATTCAACCTCAATCCTTGTTTTCACTTGGAGTAAATGAAGGTGAGAAGGGGGGGTTGAAACCTCTCCTCATTCATTAAGTGTAAGGTATGAAGGGTCTGGCAAGCTGTCTGCCCGAGAAGGTCCTGTGTACCAATTTTTTCCAAAGAAGCCATGCCAAGTCCTTAACTAGCCAGAGAGGTCTACACACGCTAAATCGACACTTAATGGATCAATTACTCCCCTTGCAGGATCCATGCACAGTTAAGGTGGCGTCTGACAAAGAATATCCGTCCTGATCCTGATCCTGAAATCCATTGCTTCGGAGACACTCCTCATTTTCCTCATCTCACTCAATCAGCATACGAGGAGTCTCTCATGGACAGTCAGCTAAATGAACTGAGCAAGGGAGACAAGGATAGTGGCAGCCAAGGCAGGTATGATCTGAGGTCTAAGAAAAAGACAGTAGCACCTGATGTTCCTGAGCAGTTCACTAAAACAGAGAAACCTTCTAATGAAGTAGCGAATAGTCATAGAGGTAAGAAGCCCCGACCCTTCTCTCCCATAATCTAAAGTCATGTTCCTGAAATAAGAGAAATTATGAAGCTTACATCTTCTTTTAATTTCGAGCATGAAATTCAAAAGATCAGAATCCCTGTGCCCCTAACTGAATTGATTAAACATGAAGGGTTCAAGAAATGCTTCTCTGAGCTTTTACAGTCTGAGGTCTCATGCCTTCCCACAAACTCCATGAATTTTCAAGATGAAAAGCCTGCAATTATTCTAGGTCCTATGGTAGAAGACATGAATGACTCATCCCCTCCCTTCTACACTTCCTTGAACATACATGACAAGGTACTGCACAACTGCTTGATGGATTCGGGGGCTTCTCACAACCTCATGCCCAAAACTGTCATGGAAGAGTTAGGGCTAGAAGTCACCCAAGGCTATCATGACCTCTATTCCTTTGACCCCAGAAAAGTTCAATGTCTAGGAGTTATCAAAGACCTGGTCGTGACCTTGTTCCAGTTGCCCATGAAAAGTGTGGTCATGGATGTTGTAGTGGCTGATGTCCCCCCCAAGTTCAGTATGTTGTTATCAAGATATTGGATAAAAAGACTGGGGGGAACTTTGCAGATGGACCTCACATATGCTACTATCCCAGTGTTTGGAGGAGAACATAGGAGGCTATATAGGGAAGCCCAACTGGCCTATATAATCAGTGATGAGGCCAACCCTACCAACCATCCCATTTTTGCCTTGGACACTGATTTAGTTTCCAGTGTACTACAACGCACTAATGCTCCCGAGCCTCCTCTAAAACTCAGAAATCCACTCACCACTTCCCATAAATTTCCTCCCTCCATCATCTCCGTCTGGAAAATGTTCTTTGATGGAGCATTTTCCAGGGAAGGTGCTGGAGCTGGGGTGTTTTTTGTGTCACAAGCTCAGGAAACCATATCTCTGTCATACAAACTAGAATTTGAAGCTACCAACAATGTGGCAGAGTATGAAGCTCTCGTCCTAGGATTAAGAGCCGCAAGGGAAATGGGAATTCAGGAAGTAGCAGTGTTCAGAGATGCAGAGTTGGTGGTCCAGCAGATTAGAAATGCTTATCAGGCCAAGCATCCTCGAATCAGAAGCTACATAAATGAGGTATGGGACTTAATTGACAGTTTCTTCTTAGCATTCAACATTTCTTTTGTCCCAAGAGAGAAGAACACAGTGGCAGATTCCTTGGCTACATCAACAAGCAATTTCAAAGTACCCTTGCAACCCAAATTCATATATGATGTGGAAGTAAAATACAACCCCTCCATACCTGATAACGTCAAACATTGGAAGGTATTCGAGGATGATCTCAAGATCAATAAATTCTTGGATACTGTCGAAGAATTTTCAGAGATGCATATTGACCAAGACCCTGTCTCTGAAGAAGAGCTTGATGGGGGTAAGTTTCTGAGTAAAATAACAGAGCACAACATTGTGCAGCTCCCCAACAACCATATTCTAAGGGGACTGGTTCCTTTGGAAAGGATTTTTGATAGAAATGATGTGTCATTAAAAGGGGAGATCTCAGAGGATGATGATGGTACTATTCAGTGCAACATTGGCACTGAGAGTGAGCCCAGGTTTGTCAAATTGTCAAGAAGTCTGACAAAGGAGAAGAGGTCTGAATATGCTGGACTCTTGAGAGAATTTGCTGATATTTTTGCGTGGACCTACAAAGATCTCAACACATATAAAACTTCTGTCATTGAGCATAAAATCCCGTTGAAAAGGGAGGCAAAGCTGTTTAGGCAAAATCTAAGACAGATCAATACTATGCTGCTGCCTATTATGGAGAGGGAAGTGAAGAAGCTGCTACAGGCCCAGATCATCGTACCACTGAGATATTCAGAGTGGGTGGCCAACTTGGTACCAGTAAGGAAAAAGAATGGAGAAATTAGACTCTGTGTAGACTTCAGAAACTTGAACAGGAGCTCATGAAAGGATAACTACCCCTTACCAAAGATGGAACATATACTGCAGAGGGTAACATGAGCATCCAGAATGTCCATGATTGATGGTTTCTCTGGCTACAATCAAGTCTCTATTCTACCTGAGGACAGGGAAAAGATGTCATTTACCACTCCATGGGGCACATTCATGTATGCCAAGATGCCATTTGGATTAATGAATGCAGGGGCAACGTTTCATCATGCCATGGACATAAATTTCATTGGGGAAAAGGATAAATTTATGGTCGTCTATCTGGATGACATCACAGTATTCTCAAAATCTGATAAAGAACACTGTTGTGATCTCAGGAAGGTTTTCCTGAAATGAAGGAGTTTTGGCATTTCATTGAATCCCAAGAAATCTCTGTTCTCCATGCAGGAGGGAAGGTTACTAGGCCACATAGTATCAGTGGAAGGAGTCAGGATCGATCCTAGCAGAGTTGAGGCAATACAAGCCTTATCAATCCCGAGGTCCAAGAAGGAGGTCCAATCTTTCCCTGGTAAGATTAATTTTCTGAGGAGGTTTTTGCCTAACTTTGCTGAGGAGGTAAAAATTATAACAACCATTTTAAGGAAAGGAAATGAAGTGAGGTGGACTTCTGAATCGCGACATTCTTTTGAGCAAATAAAGAAGGTCTTGACTGAAGCCCCTGTGCTTATCAGTCCCGATTACTCAAAGGATTTCCTTATTTTCTCCTTTTCCTCACCTGACACGGTGGCTGCTGTTTTATTACAGACAAACAAGGTTGGGCTAGAGCAGTCTATTGCCTATTTCAGCCGAGCATTGAGGGATGCCGAAGTCAGGTATGACACTATGGAGAAGCAACCCTATGCCCCGATAAAGGCTCTCAAGGCATTTAGAATCTATGTCCTGAAGTAAAAAATCATCGCTTATGTCCCATCAGCTACTATTAAAGACATTCTTATCCAACCTGACATAGATGGGAGAAGGAGTAAGTGGATAGCCAAGATTCTGGAATTTGACCTGGAAATAAAGCCTACCAAATTGATCAAAGGTCAAGTTTTAACCAAGTTTTTGGTTGAAGAAAATTGCCAAGCTTTGGGGGTAAGTTTCATCAATGAATGATCAAGAATTCAACAGGGTCGGCTGTCTGAAATAGACCCTCAAAGGGAGCCCCCATTGGCTCGATGTCCCTGGTATAAGGATGTCATATATTTTCTGCAAGAGTTGCGGCCTCCAGACGACCTGCAAAGAAACAAGGCAAAAGCTCTGAAGCTCAAAGCATTCAGATACTGCCTTATCGATCAAGTTCTTTATTGGAAAGACCCCCTGGGGTTGCTTTTGAAATGTGTAGATCCGCAAGAGGTTGACAGGGTCATAGTCAAATTTCACGACAGCCTATGTGGAGGGAATCATTTCTGGAAAACCACAGCCTACAAGATCCTCAGGGCTGGATACTACTGGCCCATCGTATTCACTGACGTCTGTAGAAGGGTCCGATCTTGCACCAAATGTCAAAGATTTGCAGGAAAACAATAGCTCAAGTATTTGCCGTTAAATCCTATGGTTGTTTCAGGACCTTTCCAACAATGGGGCCTAGATTTCATTGGAGAAATTCACCCCGCTTCCAGTGGGCAGCACAAATGGATCCTGACTGCTACCGATTTATTCACCAAGTGGATTGAAGTTATCCCCACCAGGAATGCTTCCCACAAGGTAATCATTGGATTCCTGGAAGACCTCATCGATAGATTCAGCTGCCCAAGTAATATTTTCACTGATAACGCAACCTCTTTCAGGGCCGAGACGTTAGCCAAGTTCTGTGGGAAATTCGGGATTAAACTGATTCACTCCACCCCATACTATCCCCAGGGCAATGGTTTAGCAGAGTCCTCCAAAAAAATCCTGATAAGGATCATCAAAAGACTGTTGGAGGACAACAAGAAGGCCTGGCATTCAAGATTGAAATTTTCTCTATGGGCCGATCGAGTGACCACGAAAAGATCTATAGGCGTCTCTCCTTTCCAATTAGTCTATGGAGCAGAGGTTGTTTTTCCTTCTCATTTAGCCATTCCTGTAGAAAAATTCCTCTAGGATCATCAAGAGGAGCCTGATGACATGATCAGAAGAATTCATCATCTAGTGGAAGTCCAACAGGCCAGGGAGCAGGTAATGGGCAAAATTCAGGACCATCAACAAAGGATCAAGCAAGTTTTTGATAAGAAGGCCAAGAAGGAAGAGTTTCGGATAGGAGACCTGGCACTGAAATGGGATTCTCCTAAACAAGATAGAGGCAAGCATGGAAAATTCGAAGCCCTGTGGATCGAGCCTTTCAAAGTATCCGAAGTATTCTCGAATAACACCTACAGGGTACGGGATTTTAAGAATCAAGAAGTTTTCAATGGCCTGTGAATGGGCATTTCCTAAAAAGATTTTTCTCATGAGCCACACATAGCTCTTTCACGGTTGTAAATGTTGGATTACTGAGAGGGGGGGTGAATCAGTAATAGATCAATTTAACCATATAATCCAAGTATTATATCAATGAAGCATTATTATCCAATAACTGCAGAGTAAATAAGCAATGAACAAATGAACAATCATACACATACACAGTACACCAGTGT
>JZKD02S2036797.1:84871-96831 GCA_000966675.3 Picea glauca | reverse complement strand
TTGGGCATATGGGTCATATGACCGTGCGCACACACAAAAGGAGCCAAGGTTTAAAACCAAGTCATATGGTAAGGCCCATGTGTCCAGGCGCGCGGGCTTTAAATTTGTTTAAAATGTGTGGGGCTTTGAACTCACACGCGGGTGGTGGTTATATGGTAAACAATATATGACCGGGGGCCGGGGCTTAGCCCCGGCCCGGACCGCGCCCAACCGTTACACAATACAAATTCAAATAAATTTTAAACCATTGATATGTTAAGAACCAATGGTGGGTGTGGAAGTTGGGTGGCCCTTCCCAAGGCTCTTCCCCTGACCGGAGGTCGCGGGTTCGAGTCCTGTTGACTACACAAATTTTAAACCATAGCCAAGGTGACACGTGGTGGCCCTTGCTTGGGCCACATGTCACCAATCCATTCACCACAAATGCCACATGTCAAGAAATGATTCGACCGTCGAACTGCCAACTGTCTGCCAACTTAGCCCTACCACGTTAGCATATGGATTTTCCATGTCATCATACAGCCCTGCCACGTTAGCATTCGTACGGACTGTACAGTCAACACATTTTTTTTTGCCTATTTGACGATTTGAACAGAACGCGATATCTCACTCATTCGACGTCCGTTTGAACCCAAACGAGTTGTGTTGGGTTTGTGACGACGAGGCCTATGCACCCGTTCGATTTGAACCGATTCTGAGCACTTTGAATTTTGAGCAAAATTTGATCCCCTGGATCAATAGTAGACATTTGATGATTAGTTGCAACAATGAAGATTTCATGATAATACAATGATATATGGGTCAAAATTGTGGAAAGTTCAGTAATAGAGTCCTAGACAGTATGGACATAGATGGATTAATAGGTTTGGACAAACATATGATAGTGGATGAGAGCATGGATTCATAGAGTGGTTCATAGAGTGGTTCAAAGATTGCTTTAGATATTGGGTTAGAGAATGTTGGATGATTATGATAAAGGAATATTTGAATGCTTAAACTTTGAAAGCCTAATATTAAATGTTTTTAATATATGTCAGTTGATTACACAAGGAATCACCAATGGAAAATAACTCCAAAAGAAAGTAGGTACAAGAAGACCTATATTGATCTACATAACAATGTGCAAATAAGTCATCAGAGAGAGAGAGAGAGATTTAGAAAGGAAGATTAGTAGCATACAAATAGGGAGAGACACCCACAGGGGGAGCTATTATTTTAACCAGGATTGGTTAGAGAAGGTACGGTGTCAGATAGATAGGGGGAGTTAATACTTTGTCAAAGGGAGAGACAGAGTAATCAGAGGTATGAAGACAGGGGGAGAAACACCAAGGAGAGTTCAATAAAGAGGAACAACCCCAAAGGGAAGATACCCTTTTCCATTGATGTCAAAGGAGGAAAGATAGAAACATTGATGAGGAACAATGATCACAGGGAGCATGAACATGAGTATTTTCATGACTAAGTGTTTCCATCAATGTTGGTGTTGCCATCAATTCCAAAGGGGGACATTGTTGGAAAATTGGTTTATATTGATAGACATTTGGTTTGGATAGTTGGTTTTCATTGATGTCAACCCTTGGAGAGTGATATTATGGATTGATGTCAACCCTTATAGATTGATGTCAACCCTTGAGTATGTTCGGTAGAACATTCTGATAACCCTAGAGGTGTGGTTAAGGAACCTGAGTTTGTTTGAGAAATAATGTAATGAATATCAATGAATTTGTAGGTGAGACTATTCTATATGGATAGTAAATGTCATGTTGTTTCCGGTGATATGTGGTACATCACATAGTTTCTCACGGTTGAGGAGATATGACTTAATGAAGTTGGAGAACTCTCATGAGTTATCTAGAAGCCTCTAGAAGATCAAAGAGGTCAATTATTCTAGAATCTCATAGAATAAGTTTACTAGTCAAAGAGGTTGTAACTAGGAATTAATCATGGGTTACGTTGTTGCAATAAGAAAATAATTAAAACAAATTAGTTTCAACAAGAAGTGGTGAGTTTACTATTTGTGGATAAAGTGGTTGCAAGTGGGTAAAGTAGTTGAAAGTGGGTTATCCCTAAAAGAGGGAAGTTGGATAAAAGAATTAGAAGATAACCCCTAAAGGAAGCCACTTGGAGAGTATAAATAAGAGAGCAAGGGAATCCCATTAGCACCTATTGAACTTAGTTAAATATCTATTTTTTGAAAGGTTATTTGCAGGCACAATTGACAAATATGAGGTTGCACGAATCTGAGGAAGCAAAGAAAGTTTGACAACAAAGTTTTAGAACTATAGAGGGAAAGGGTTTATGAAAAAACCTAATTGTTGAGGTCCTCATGGGTCATCCTATAAGTGTCTAGCAAGGCATCCTCACAGGTCAGCTAGTGTGCAACAAGAAAGACACTAGTAAATTTGGGGAAAAGGGCTAGAATAGACTGCAGAAGCTGAGTAAGCCATGGCTATCTGAGATCTAATGTTACAGGCCAGTCACAGAGCTACAAGTATGATTATATGTGTGTTTTTGAAGGGTGTTTGATGATGGTGTTAGGTTTAGTTTTGGAGCATATGATTGAGGCATAGCTTGGATGCATGATACAAACCATAGTGTATGGATTGAGGTATTTTGTTAGGGTATTGCTGATCATGTTAGTATTTTCTCAGCAGTGTTATGGTTCGTTGTTATAAGCACATATTTGGATATATATTTGAGACATATGATTGTATATGGATGAGGAATGGTCTTGTGAGTTTGGGAATCTTCCTAGAGGTACTATTGATGTATAATACTTGTTGTAGTGAATGGTTATGAGGCAGATTTGGTGAAGTACATTGCTTATGCATTTAGTTTGTTTTATTGGCATATCTTGTAGTGCATTGTGAGAGTCATTGGTTAGTGGTTTTGGTATATGATTGGCTTATGAGTGGTACATGTTTGAGGGTTTTTGGTTAAGGTGTATTGCATAATTTATTGGTACAATTTGGGGTTGCATTACAATGAGGTTGATGCATTGTCAATGTAAGGGTTTATGGTATTTGGCTTATGGATAGTGTAATGTATTAATAGAGGATTTTTTTTGGTTATCTTGGCATATATCTTTGGTATATGGTTGAGGTACATGTTGAGACATATATTTGATGAGTTGGAACATACATGAGATGTATGATATGGTGATGTTGGTACAACTTAATGAGTCATAGTTTGATGTATAGTTGATGCATGATTGGTACATGACATATTGTTAGAGGTACTTGTTAATAGTATTGTTGACACATGGTTTATGGATGATGTGGCATATATGACTTGGTATACTTTTAGAATCACATCTTTATTATAGTACATCATGTTGATGTTTGTGAGTAGTCTTGGTTGATGCACATCTTGGTGATATTGTGCATATGGTTGAGAGTTGTCTTGGTGATTGATCTTGGTGAGTAGATCTTATTTGGTTGATGAGATTGATGAGACATGTTGTTGTGACAGGCTATTTGCACAGGTTTGGTGCATACTTGATGCACTTGTTGACAATCCTGGTTGAGGTACAGGTTGATGCATGGTACAAGTTGATTGGTACAAGTTGTTGCAGGTTGTTGGTACAGGCTGACAGTGATAGGTTGACAGTGGTAGTGGTTGATTCAATGGCAGTGACATGTTGTCTACATTTGGAATTTATATTTCAGGGTGGTTGGTTGGGGCAAGAAAATGGGGTTGTAGCCTCCTTCTAGATGGAGCCAGAGGATTTAGGGAGTTGTAGCTTCCTTTAGGTTGGAGCCTTAGAAACTAGGGGGTTGGAGCCTCCTTCCAGTTGGATCTAGAGAATTGGAAGTTGGTGCTTCCTTGATTGTAATTCTTTGACATATAAGAAAAGTGTTATGTGGTTTTCTCCTGCATTCGATTTCCACGCAAATATTGGTGTACTGTGTATTGTGTGGATGTGTTTATTATTGTTTATTATGCACTGATGGATGTTAATATTTATGATACAATAATATATTGATGATGAACCGATGAACATGGTTGAATACGTTAAAGGAATATAAACTATGGTTAAAAGTGGCATAAATTTCTCATTACTGATTCAGCCCCCCCTCTTAGTAATCCAACATTGTGATCTCTGAGTTCACCAGATGGTGCAAGGAGAGAGCATACTTCGAATTTGGATAGAATTTCTAACTTGCAGACTGAGTTCAATTTTTGGTTAGCTCATATCGCATGAGAGTGCGAAGGGAGAGAAATATATATCACTCAACAACCCGATGATCAAATGATAGGTGAGAGCCTTATTTTATAGATCGTTGAGTTAATAGCCGATAACTCGAAACTTATAAGTGCATGTAAAAATCACTCCACTATTGGGAATCTAGAGCACTGTTGGCATACCGATTTTTTTTTAAGGTACTAACATGATGTAAGTACTGGATTCAAAGAATGCAAGACTACACATGTTATCATGTCCCTTAGTGGTCCAAAGGTCATATGGGGACCCAAATTTGACATACGATAAACAAGCTATGAATTACACAGTGGAGTATCGTGTTATCGATGGAACGAATAAAATCATCACTCACAAGTAGAATTACTAGGAGATATATGGCTAAAAAATAGGCCTAAACTTACACAATGGAGCATACGTTGTTGTAACACACTTGACCCCTATTCCTCCTTAGGTTGGTGGGATGTTAAAATTTTGTTGTCCTATTAAATTAAGCACTCTAGTTTACCCCGAGTATCTTCTCATATCCCTCTAATATTCTCATTGTGAAAACCAGGGACCCAATCATCCCCAATTGGATGGTTAGAGTCACTTCTATCCACCATATCGATGATCGAAAGAGACTCATAACTTCACCCATCATAACGAAAGGTTACAAAATTAGAATCAATTTCGATGGTTTTTCTCCAGAGGATCATTCCAATAGATCCAACGACTCTCAGAATCAAGAACCAATGACTCTGATTACGTCGACCCATCTAATCGCTTGATGTTTATTACCCGTCTCTTCAATGACTCGTTAAGTGAATAGGTGGGACGTATGACAATCATACGATTGAGATTAGAATGCTCACCCACTCATTGATCTACAACCCTTGTTCTCTCTCGAAGTCCTTCACCATTGAAATGCATCCACTTTGGTATCATAGGACACTTTTACTAGCTTACTCTGACGACACACACTCTGATGGATATGACAATCCTTTTTCACTCCATATGATGGCCAGTGTTCACTCGAGATCTTGCAATTACACGATGGTTATGGGATCTATATTTTCCACCATGAAACGAATCATCATAGATCTGACGAATAAGATCTAGCGAGACACTTTATGATAGATCGATATTCCTCAGACTCCCTTGTCATCAGACTCTCATCTCAAGCCCTCTTTCTAGGCCTTCGATAGTCTACCTTCCGATAGGCTTACAATTGGAATCAACGATTAAGATTTCCGTGTCCATCCTTCGATATATTAATGACTCTCGTTGACTTAGAGTCTTCCACATTAGAATCCATTTGTAACCTTACACTAGGTCACTCTGATGACCTCTCCTTCCAACCAATGGTCAATATCTTTTTTCTATACCAAATCAACAACTATGCATCCTCTCGACTCAAGACATAGGTTTTCTTCTACGTAATAGTCTGAATCAGGACTTGACCAATCATGGTCTCTTCAATATTACTCACTAAATAGTTTTGCCACACTTTCTTAAGCTTGGGATTCCACTCTGAAACTGGCTAAGGCATTCTCACTTCCAAAACCTAATTGAAAAATTGTATCCTACAACCTTTCCATTTCAGAACAAGATTTTTCGAGGAAAAAGGAGGGTTCTACAACCTCACAGGGACTCACTAGAAGGTCAAAGACATTCTTCTACTAATATCCTAAGGAAGATTTATATCTTGCAAGATTTCCATTCAAGGGCTTGCAGTTTCACGATATTATGCCCATTATTATAATGACCCATTCAATCATTCACATTTACCTTGTTTGTTAGGAGAAACAATCATACTTATTACATTTTACGTAGGAATCAAGCCATTCTTTCATTTATTCATTTTCAACATAAAAACAATAGACATTATACCTTCATCTCCAACATAAATTAGACATAGAAAGCTAAAATGTAGTATACATATGGAGGTAATATGGGGTACGTAGGGAGGTACCCAATGGGAATGTGGTTATGTATTATTAGTGGAAGCCATTCAATATAAGGTGGAATAGGTCCACTATAGTATTCAATAAGATCCATTATGGTAGTTAGATATAATAAATGCGAGAAAACTCTTTAGAAGGTTACTAGGATATAGAGATTGCTATACAAATAAGTGTAAGGAATGTATTGAAGAATGGTGAAATATATTGTGATTGTAACAAGCAAGGATTGTTTGATGAGTGTTATCCTTCCTTAAGGATTAATATATGGTGTTACCCCACCTCAAGGGTTTTGATTATTTCTAGTGTTCAATATTTGGTGAATGGTTTGGTTTATTCTTGGTTATTTCTGAAGTATATTTGCAGATCGATTTAGGTACTTAACAACTGGTATCATACCACTTTCCTTGGCCAAAGAAGGGAAGAATGTTTTGGTTCATTTTGCATATTTTTTTAAAAGGAAAAAAGCGAGCGACACACTTCAGACTCAGTTCAAAAACAATTTGCTCATAATTTGTAGAAAATAATTGGTTATTTGAATTCCTCTAAGAAAAATACCCAATTTCAAAAAAAACAATCGTCCGAAATGAATTTCGGGAAGTGAAGTTATCATCATTTTAAATTCGACCAATTTTCAGGTTTTTTCGAAAAAAGCCGCACGATTTGCACTGTAAGTTATTTAAAAAAAAAACCTGGTTTTCTTTTTCGGTTATGGATAACACTCTATTTTTTACTGGAAAAGATGATGATCCTAGTATTGAATAATTCCTAAAGGCCCACAAGTCAGAAGGGAAAGAAAAATGGAGATTTTCTTAATTCTTTTATCTTAGAGAAGATGCTAGCACATGGTGGCAATCATTGGACCAGGTCAAGATGAGGGGGATTTCTGATGAAGAATTTGAAAACGTGTTTTTTGATAGGTGGTCTCATGTTGAAAAACAGGATACAAAGAGTACCAAGGGTTTATTTTCATGTGACAACTCTATATTGTAGGTTCTTGGATATATTCATAAAGAAAATATCATTGTTTCTATTAACCCTAGTTGCATGCATAATTTTATTAATGTTCAATTGGTTAATAGAATGCAAGTTCTTGCAAAGAATATTCAATGCACACAATTTGAGGGTAAAAATATTCCAGTCATTAAATATTTGAAGATTACCATGGATAAATATGTGTTGCATTCAGATTTTTATGCTAGGGATATGGAGGGTGTGGATATTGTTTTGGGATATCCTTGAATAGAATCAGTGGGTACCATTAATATTAATGTCTAAAAGAATTTTTTGGAGTTGTGGTACAAGAAAAAGAAAATCACATTGAATGATGTGTCTCTTAGTAAGAAAGATGGGCCCAAAAAACCCATCAAAGAAGTTATTGCCGAGTCCAACGTTGAATCAGAGGTAAAGTCTACAGAAGGAGATGAAGAAAAACCACATGAATGACACAATAAGGAAGCCAAGGAGGTCATTGACACAAAGGAACAATGTGTTGAAGATTTGAAGAACAAAGAATAGATTCCTACAGTTGTTGTATATCACCATCCACACCATATAGAGAAACAATAGTTATCAAGGCAAGGGCATGAGCATCAACACATTTATGCACCAACAAGGAACTAGAAAGGAAACCGATCAAGAGGTTCATGGAGGACTACTAGCACTCTAGGAAGACATCAAGCTAGAGAAACCATCCCATGGAAACCTCGACATGGTGCAGAGCAAGACCAGGGTGGCAAGGGAGCAATTGGACATCATGTTCTGCTTCCATTAGGATGGATGGATGGTCATACTTGGTACCAGTTGGATACATTTATTAGTCAGTCATATTCTATGGTTTCCTCACATGTTTTTATGATGAAACATGTGAAGGGGGATGGGATGTAGTATACCTAGGAAGGTAATATGAAGTACCTAGGGAGGTACCCAATGTGAATGTGTTTATGTATTTTTAGTAGAATCCATTCAATGTAAGGTGGAGTAGTTACACTATATTATTAAATAAGACCCATTATGGTAGTTAGATATATTAAATGTGATAAGGATCTCTAGAAGGTTCCTAGGAGATAGAGAGTGTTATATAAAGAAGTGTAAGTAATGTATTGAAGCATGGTGAAGTATATTGTGATTGTAACAAACAATTATTGCTTGAGGAGTGTTATCCTTCCCTAAAGATTAATATATGGTGTTACCCTACCTCAAGAGTTTTGATTGTTTCTTGTGTTCAATATTTGGTGAATGGTTTGGTTTATTCTTAGTTATTTTTTAAGTATATATGTAGATCTATTGAGGTATCAAGTACTTAACATAAAAACACTTATCTGTTCAGTGAAAGGTTAAACAAGCCAATTGAATGAGAGAGGAATCCTTTCCTCCCAACCATAGGCTATGCTGCACAATGTCTTTCTACAACATGCCACCCCTGTGCCAAGCCATGATACCACAAGGGGATTGTTCCATCTAGTTTACAGGTCCAAAATGGTCTAGGAAGGTTACTCTCCTTTAGTCCACTGACAATAACAAAGGTTTCCCTCTTCCCACTTAGCTCATGAACTCCACGAGTTTATCATGAACCTTCCCAACTAGATTTCCTCTACACAAGGGAGTCCCTTCTCTGCTACAAATTCCCTCGGCGACCTCCCCTTACTAGTGACAATTTATTTCTAGTAATAACCAAGCCATAGTCCTCTATTGGTCTAGTCTAGATCTGAGTCTTCTCTGTTCTAGGGTGGCCATTAATTCCTTAGGAAAGTTTCCTATTTTCCTCAAGGATAACTTCCCAATCATTATGTTGTTCACAATTGTGTGTGTGAGTCTCTCTACCTTACTATACCATCTGTTTGCGAGTCTGCAACTCACTCTATTTTCTCTAGTATGTATAATATTTTTTGTCTATAAGTGCCTACGCATTGGTTCTCACACTCTCTTATTCATGCCCTCTTTAAATCTTCTATTGCAAACTGTGTTCTCTTATCGTTGTGTCTGCTCATAATCTCCCCTTTGATGTTTTCCCACATTTGGTCTCTTCTTCCATTCATTCCTCAGGATTCCCATGGATACTATAAGATGCAATCCATTTAGTCAACTGTTTGATATTTTCTATTAATCTTAACATAATTACACACTTCATAATTGTTGATATTATGGTAGTTGCGGGAGGTATTAAACTCCATGTGTAACCTTTGACTAGAATTGAATGTTTCAAAAGCAAGAGAAACCCTAAATAGATGTGTGAAAAACCTAGAAGACACATCAGATCAACATATATATAAATATTAATGTATTATCCTCTAGGAAGACAAGTCAACTTCATAGGAAAAAGATAAACATAAAATATAATTACCAGAAAGTTAGGTCAGCCTAGTTAGAAAAGTCAATGGAAATATTAATATAAATAGAGGATGTCTTAGCTCATTTGTTCATTCAATCACACACTCACAGTCACCCAGACACAATGCACAAGTTTGGAGAGGAGTAACAACAACTACAACAGTACAATTTTCTCTTTTTCAGTATTTTTTGGTACTTTGTTTTGTGTGCTACCCTTGGAGAAGGTGCTCTCTCTTGGTTATCTATTGGTTCTGGTGTGGCTTCCTAGAATCATTCTTTCTATCAAAGGTTAAGGTGCTCGGGGGTGACTTTGTGCCTATGGTTGGGTGACAATGGTGTAGCATTGTCTACAGTGAAACAAACACATCGACATTATTCTAACAGGTTATGGGCCCACACTACCTTCAGAACAGTCTAACCATTGGAAGGAAGATCGAGAGTTCCTTGTCAAGCTCGTTGCAGCACCAATTGCAGTTGCAACTAGGGTTTCTGATTTTGCAGCTACAACAAACCCTAAACCTAAATTCTTGGGCATTTTCAATGAAGCACTGGACCTAATTTTTGGGTATTCTAGTGCACCCTAGCCTAGCGCACCCTTTGGTGCTCTCATCCAGCAAAAACGTCAAGTTTGAGTTTTGGGGTCAAAGTCAAAGTCAAAGGTTGACTGGTCAAAGTCAAAGGTTGACTTTTGGTAAAAAATCATTTTTGTGGTCAAAGTTGAAATTTAAGGGTTTCTATCTTGTTCTAATCATTGAACCTCTTTGATTCAGTTTCTAACCTCTTCTTGTCAAGATGGTGTCTAGTTTCATATTAGAAGACAAGCTAAACAATACTAAAAATTTCAAAGGTATGCACTTGTATATTCTTTTCAAGTTATATCATCCAAAAAAGCATGAGTGTATTTGCAGGGGATGTACAAGAGATCTTGTCCAAACAATGATTTTGAATTCAGTACATTTAGAGGAACAAGTGCACCCTCCCTAGTAGTGAAGACTCTAGGTTTAATTATTTAAAATTGATATGGCTCTAGATATTATGGAATTATTATGATCGTATGCAACATCTTGATTTATTGAAGTTATTATCATTATACTAACCCCTTAATACTAGAGATACACTTGTTGATCTCCTCTCTAGGCGATATTCTTGTTCTTATGTAAATGCTTATTGTTTACGAGATGAAGTTAATCTCCTTTAGGATATGTTCTTGGTTACTGAGCTAGAATATAGGAAGGATATCTTCCATGGAGGATACCATGGATATTTTGTTGTTCTTGTTTCTTGTTCCATACAGGTTATAAGAGATAAATCTGAGAGGGAGTCAGACTCAGAGGGAGTCAGTGATCAAGAAGAAGCCAACATAGTTTCATGAAATTTTGACCCAACGCAACCTGTCACATCTTTGCCCTTTAGAGTGCCCAGTCTCTAGACTGCACGATCTGTCGCCACGTGGAAAAATAATGGAGGCGGACAAGTGGCTCAATCAGGCAGGTGCCACGTGTCACATTCTAACTGACTTTTCAATACTCTAAATGCTCAAAACTTACTGACATGTGGCACACATACCATGTGTCCATGTCATCCCAGGTGACGTCTGCAAGCCACATCACTTCAGGAAATCCAGGGTCCACATCACCTCTAGGTGACTTCATCATGCCCCATCACTTCGGCTCTTCGGGCTTCGAGACTTCAGGGGTTTTCATACTATCACACTTCCAATCCTCCCGAACTCTAAATTCTCAAAATGGCCAATTTGTCGCCATGTGTCCTTCTGGATCAGATGACTAAGATTCACTTTGGGTCTTCACCTGGAGTCCATGGATCTACACCACATGTCTTCCTTAATCTGACAACTATGTTTTACTTCAGGACTCCAGACTTCGGAAATCTCAAACCTCAACCTTTTTTTTTTAAATGTTTTTATCCAAAGTTCACGATCTACTAACGGGTGTCTCCCATGGATCGATGACTATGATTTATTCAGGACTTTGGACTTCGAAAATCTCAAACTTCAAAACTTATCTGGCCCCACTGGCTTTTATCCGAAGCCCTGGATCTGGTGACATGTGGCTCTCAACAGATCAATGGCTGAGATCCTTTTGGGTCTTCAAGTTTCGGAAGCCTCAAGCTTCAATGCTCCTCCTCGCTCACTTTTTCTTGTAGCGTTTTATTCGGAGCACACGCTCGGTTGATGCGTGTCCTCCTACAGAGCGATGGTTCCTAGATACTTTGTCTGTGTGGAGTGTTGATGGTAGAGCATCAACATGTAACAGCCCTTACTGCCTTTCTATTTGTGGAGGCATGCATCGGTGGTTTGGGAGTAACCCACGTTTCACCCCACAATGCTCCTGACGCTGACACGTAACCCCCGTGGTGAAACCGTGGTTTGGATTGCGGGACCGCCTTGAGGAATTAACTCCCATGAAACTTGGTTCCACACAATGCCTGCTAGTCGTTGATCTCCCTCTCCAATGGGATCTGACGGT
>JZKD02S2036797.1:51044-76009 GCA_000966675.3 Picea glauca | reverse complement strand
AAAAGGAATTTGATGCATATATCTAAAGGTTATGATGATCAAATATGACACATACCATGATACCTGGACCAATTACCTCATGGAGCAAGAGTCTTCTCTAATACAAGTCCAAGCCGAAGGTGATGGGTGTTGATGTTGCTGACAGGACAAATCTGACGAAGTAGAAGAAAGATGGGCCCTCCAGGTCCATACTCAGGTCAATCCTGCTCTCGGTACTCCATGTCTAGGACCTGTGGGCCTCAAGACATGATCTCCTAGTTATCCCTAGAAAACGAGGATAACACTTCCCAACCTGAGTTCAAAGAACTCCTACATTTTCTTGTCATAGAAATGCTCTGAGAGGTACTCCTTCTGGAAGTACTTATTGAACTATTTCCAAGTGATCCTACTTTCATTAACATGTTCCACTTGCTTCAGTTGGTCCCACCACATCACATCCTTCCCATGTAAATGGTAGGTGGAAATCCTGGCTTCCAGGTTTGATGATTAGTTATGCAACAAAAAATATCTCTGGATCCCAAGAAACCATGCTTCGGCATCATCTTCCCTTTCTCTTTCATCATCGAAGTTAGGTGGCTTGAGATTCCTCAGCTCTACTTGCAAACTATCTACCTCTTATTTCCTTCTTTGGCATCTGATAGGAGACACCTCTGGACTACTTACAAGATCTTCCGATGAATCAAAATTTCTTTCTGAGTAAGGAGGTGAGTGGTGTCCATGAAATCTGCTATCACTTTTGGAATAACCAACTCTTCCATGAACATCTCTTATTTCATGAAACTTGCCTCCTTCCTCTTGTCTTTAGTTTGATCCCTTCCTCGTTCGCCTCTGCAACTTATTTAATCTCTACAACAATCGAGAATTTATATGAATTTTCTCTCTCATAAGTCTCTCGTTGTCTTCTTTTTAGCTCTGCACTTCCATCTTCAGTCTTCTTACCGTTTCTATTAATGTTTCCTAATCTCCTTTTCAGTAGCATCCGTTGGAATCTGTCTCTACATTACCAACTCTGGTATTCTGGCCTTCAACCTCCTTATCATGACTGGAGGCTCCCTCACCCTCTTCCATTTCCTCAATACACATCATGAGTTGATGTGTTTAAACCCCTTAATTATTCAAAATGTGCAAGCGACCATTTTTTTAGAATTATGCATATGATAAACAAAATTTCCAAACCATGCTACATGTATTTTTTTTTTTTTCATGGAGCCCATATCCCCATTCTCCAAAAATAACAGTGTCATGTTATCCTTGGCTGACACAAAATTTCATCCTGCGCAGGCGCTTCCTTCAAACCACTTCCCAGGTGACCACAACTAGAAACTACGGCTAAATCCTTCCTTAACACTTTTCTGTCTCGAGGACAACCAATTCGACCCTTAGCCCTCCTTCCCTCAGCTCATAATGTTCATATGACCATGGCTATGACCCTGCACTTAGATGAAAAAGAACTTTTCCAGAGCTTTGGGACTTCATAACTTTCAACCAAGACCGGATCAACGGTTCTCGTCCTCTATCACGATCAACGATCGAGATCCACTTCAGGACTCCGTGCTTTGGGAGTCTCAAATTTCCTCACTTGTCTCCTCCCGGAAAGATTTTACTTAGAGTTCATGATTTGTCAACATGTGTCCTCCCACAGATCAATGACTCTGAATTGTTTCGGCTCTTCAGGATTCGAAAGTTTCAAACTTCCCTCCTTCACTTTCTCCCGGAGTGCTTTCACCCGAATTTGACAATCCTTCGACGTGTGTCTTCTGGAATCAAAGGTCGATAAGTACTACGGCCTTCGGGTCTTGGGGAGTTTTCAACCCAATGCAACCTGTCACATCTTTCCCCTCTGGAGTGCCCAGTCTCTGGATTGAACGATCTGTCTCCATGTGGTGAAATACTAGAGGCAGACAAGTGGCCCAATCAGGCGGGTGCCACCTATCACGTTCTAACTGAATTTTCAATACTCCAAATGCTCAAAACTTACTGACATGTGGCACACATCCCAGGCGACTCCCGCAAGCCATGTCACTTCGTGAATTCCTGGGTCCACATCACCTCTAGGTGATGTCATCGTGATCCATCACTTGGGCTCTTCGGGCTTCGAGACTTTGGGAGTTTTCATACTAGCACACTTCTAATCCTCCTGAACTCTGAATTCCCAAACTAGCTAATATGTCGCCCTGTGTCCTCCTAGATCAGATGATTAAGATTCACCTCGAGTCTTCACCCAGATTCCATGGATCTACACCACATGTCTTCCTTAATATGATGGCCATGTTTTACTTCGGTACTCCGAACTTCGTAAATATCGAACCTCACATTTTTTTTTGAAATGTTTCTATCCGAAGTTTGGGATCTATTAACGCGTGTCTCCCACAGATCGATGACTACGATTTATTTAGAACTTTGAACTTTTGAAATCTCAAACTTCAAAACTTATCTGGCCCCACTGGCTTTTATCTGAAGCCCTGGATCTAGTGATGCACAGCTCTCAGCAGATCAATGGTTGAGATCCTTTCAGGTCTTCGGGTTTCATAAGTCTCAAACTTCAAACCTCCTCCTCGCTCACTTTTTCCCATAGTGTTTTATTTAGAGCACACGATCGGTTGACATGTGTCCTCATACAGATCGATGGTTCCCAACTACTTTGGCTATACGGATTTTCGATGTTCGAGCACCAACATGTCACATCACTTACTGCCTTTCCATTTGTGGGGGCACGCATCGGTGGTTTGGGAGTAACCCACTTTTTGCCCCACAATTCTCCTAATGCTGACACATAACCCCCTCAGTGAAACTATGGTTTGGATTGTGGGACCACCTTGAGGAATTAACTCCCATGCAACTTGGTTCCTCGTAATGCATGTTGGTCGTTGATCTCCCTCTCCAATGGGATATGACGGTTGTGACCTTAACCCTTTCTTCCTTTTCATCGAATGACCCTTGTTCACATGTCCTCGGATCCAATGATCATGTATCTCTCCTAATCCTATAGTGGTGATCGCTCCCAAATTCGAAGGGGATGGTCATGATCCTTCAAAACCCTTACAATGGATCTCTGATGTTCTATCTCCTGCGTATATTCTGCAATGCCATTCCTCCTGGGATTTTCAAATTCATGGTCAGAGTTCAATCTCAACCCCGATATTATGACCAATAGACCCGGCCCATACTGACCCAGTGATTCAACCAGAAGCTCTAATACCAATCTGTAACATCCCCAGCCACCCACAGGTCGGGGCATGCTACCTTCAATCCCACCTTTGGACTTCATACTCTTACCGATACCTTCTTTAATTCATAAGCACGCATAAGATACAATATTTAACGGCATGTACAACAATATCCAACAAGAATGCATAATCTAAGATTTAGTTAAACGATAATTAAAATACACAGTGAAATACATTCATATACAGATAATAATAACACAACAAAGATCACTTATCTTTATAAAAAGGTGACACCAACTGGCTGTAGACCAAGGATGTTTCACCCAACTGTAGACACCATTGCTCCAAATCTCAACAACAGTGTCACCCCTAAGCCAGGGCTATGAATCCACAAGGATGGTTCTAGAGTGTACTTGGGTTCCCAAACCAGTCAACTCTCAAGCTCTCATAGGTTTCCCAACACCCAAAACAATCCAAGTACCCAACCCTCTTCTACCCAGCCTGTATCGCCCAAGAGAATGGACCTCCACCCTTCTCTGTCACACAATCCCTTAGGCAATCCTTCTCCTTTTTCCAGGGCCTCCATCACAGCTGGTCCAGAATCCCAATGCTAGAACTCTTAGGACTCGTAGTTTTGAGCAAAACAGGGCACATGCCAATGCATCTCAGACATGCAAGCCCCAAGTCATGGTTGGATTGAACTAGCGACCATTACAACCAACTATCATCTAGCTAATTCTCATTAGTTCTTTTCCCTTTACCAGGCCAAGACACATGTGGGGATGGATCAATGGATGGGTAAGTGAGTGCATGGAAGGGCGTGAGGGAAATAATGGGATAACTCAGAGGTGATGGAGTGGATGAGCCAACGACCAATGACCATCGACCATCGACCAAAAACCAACCCCACAATCAGACCAAGGATGGGTTTAAGTATTTTCATGGGGAAATCAAGAACCTCCTGGCCTTCCCCAAGAAGATCACGTAACTGATCCCCTTCCTTAGACAAAAAGGGTAATTAAAAATAGGAAATAGATATTTAGCCCCTCAAGCCCCTTCTCTTGTGGAATCATAGCCCCCTATAACTCTAGTCTTTGTCCGTCTAGCAGCCAACAATGTGTTTATTATTAATAATGATCAAAACATTACATTTCTTGGGCATACTGGCCCTTTAATAATTTTTGGGCACTCAGGCCTCTAAACATTGTAACAATACATTATTTAAAATAAGGGTTTAAAACCTAGAGTGTTACAATCCTACTCTCCTACTAGAGAGTAAACCTGACTCTGCCCACATTTTTCTCGTTGATATAGAATCTACCGTGCTCGGGGGTATTCCTCCTTATCCCGTAGAGCCCCCTGCAAGTAATGAGACCATCCTTTTTGATTAGGGTGTGCTAACTGGACCTCGTCTTCCCTCTCACATTCCTTTCAATATTACAGTACAATTTTATGGTCGGGACGTTCCTCATACACTGATAGATGAAGGTTCATATGTCGGTGTTTTGTCCTCTATTGCTTGGAAAGCTTTGGGTTATCCTCATCTTGTGCCGGTTACCCAGACATTGTTAGCTTTTAACATAAGAACTAGTCACCCTTTAGGGATCCTTCCTCAGTTTCACGTAACTTTGGGAGGGAAAACTGTCTTTATTGACGTCATGGTAGTTCCAAACCCCTTGGATTTTGATTTACTCCTTGGGAGATATTATGTCTATGCCATGAAAGCTATTGTGTCCACTCTTTTTCATGTGATATCTTCTGCATGATGGACGAGTGGTGACTATTGATCAACTTTCATTTTTTGGTCTTGACTTGACCATCAATTCAATTACTGCCCTAAACGGTTCATATATGCAGTCAATATCACCCCTTCCACAGGTCAATTATGTGGTGTTGTCTCCCATGCCTTCATGTGTCGATGACAATGACTTGGATCCAGTAGTTGACATTGTGATATCTTCGATAGGGCTATTGGAGCCTAATCTCCTTACCCTTGTCATGACCCTTGACTTGTGTTCCTTACAGAGTGTGTTTCTTCCATCGAGTGAATATATCTTGGAAGCCATGACCAATTTTTGCCCCTTGACATGGTGTCCTTCCAGAGCATTGTCCTCTTGGAAGCTATTAGCACTCCGTAAATATGTTTGGCTGATAAAAAAATGACGAAGGTAAATTTTTCAACCAACTTTGAGACTTGAAACTATCCTTTCGTATCTGGAGAGGGCTCTCTTGGGAGGTGAGGTATTCACGCGAGATATGGATTTTAGAGCAGTGGCTAGATTTAACACCTCTGAAATAATGGGTTCTGGTTATATTGGTGCAAGAGAGTAAGACTTGGGCTATGGAGTTGATTTGAGGAAAGGACAGAGACAAATGACTCAGTTACTGAAATTGAGAGGATAAGGATAGGCGAGAAACAATCTTCCGTGTAAAACCGTAATGTGTGGCGGGGACAAAACATAGGAAGCAACTTGGAGCACCGCTGCAGGATAATTCAGAGTTAGCTTTTAGAAGAAAATGTTTTGTCTAAGTGGAGAAAACAAGGGGCGTTGTACAGTGAATCCACAGGTTCAAAAATTCGTTCCGAAATAGACAGAAAAATATATGAATAAATAAGACATGAAGCACATACGCAAGTAAAGAGGCACAATACATCTGACTGCTACGACTAGAATCTTTTCATCAAGTTACAAGACCTTTGAATTAAGTTTCAGTCAGATTTAAATAACATACAATATCTACTGTCTATCCCAATTTCGCCAACCAACCATGTTTACATGAAAATGATCCCCATATATAGAAAACTAATTTCACCCTTGGCTTCCAGGGTCGAACTACTCCCTCCTAGAATCATGGATCTGTTTTCTTTGAAAGAGAACAATAACTTCAACGGATTCACTAAAAATAGAAAACCCGACTTTGCCAAATCATAATCATAACCGAAATATTATTTACAATCATTGATCATGATAAAAATTTGACCATATGGTTGTGATGAGTCATCATGTGCACTACTGGAAACTCTGTCACCCTTGCACAAGTCTTCTACACAACAGTAACCTACAACAAAAAACAACGCAGTGGATTTGCGCAGCAAACTAGGAAAATATGCGTTAAATATGTCATCATATCTCACTAATAAAACACTATTTTTATAAACTGAGAGATATTTTTGTATTTAAGCTCGTTATGAAGAAAAACCTCTCTCTCTTTCTTGAAATTCGTCTCCATCTAGCCGAAATATGTGTCCCAAAAACATGTCTCGGACAAGAAATCATGAAAACTGAAAAATAGGGCTCAAAGATTCCTTCAAATATCCCAATCCATGACACATTTTGAAAATATGATAAGTTTTTATTATTTGTCTTGTCCTCAACAAAAACCTCTTGGGGAGTTTCAAAATTCCTCTCGAGTTGGTCAGAAATTGATATTGAAGTTGACCACTAAACCATTAATTTGTGCAGTGCGACCTGTAGCCGGTGTGCAGGAAAATCCACTGCATGACAGAATCCACTGCGTGACAACATCCTATGTGCAAAGAAATCCATTGCATGACAACATCCTGTGTGCGACAGAATTCACTGCGCAACAACATCCTATGCACGACAGAATCCACTACACGACAAAAATCCACTGCGCGATGAAATCCACCGCGTGATAGAATCCTTTGTGTGGTGAAATCCACTGTGCGACGAATCCTTTGCACAGTGAAGTGATTTGCGTAGTGCGTAGAAAATTTTGCAGTGCAAAGTTTTAAATATAAATGGAACAAATAAATGATAATCTTCCTTTTGAAACTGACCCTTGGATATATTAGATGATGCCAGTCATAAAAACAATATGGGTGCTAACATGCATGACTTTGAAAATTGTTGACAAACTTATAATTGTAGCTATGAAAATCATGGTGCTAACAATTGGATCCAACGAGGATGCTATCCTCCCTGTGAGGTAGAAAATAACAATAGATCATGTTCTGATCCATTGGGTTGCTCCCAAACTCAACTTTCCAACTGTAACTTGTAACCTACATCCGCCGAAAACCCAAAACTGTAGATGCCCCAAACTGAAATCTGAAACTAAGATGAAAATGAAACTGCAGATTGTTGAAAGAAATGCTCGTAGTACTGAGCTTGTTCACACTCCTACGTACCCTAAATTCTAAAAAAAAATGTCAATCAAGTGAAATCAAAATGTCAATGCAACCATGCAAGCACTTTATCCACTTTTTGGTTTCTTTGCACGTGCTTGCTCCAAATCCCGTTCATTGATAAGTCATTCAAAAATTTATCAATAAATTCAAATCTCAAAAAATTAAAAACATTGGGACTATTTGTCGCCTCCACCAAAACTGCAAATGGATCATCCAAAACATGCACATAACAACAACCATGTTTTACCCCTTCCACTGCATTCTCATTTTTATGTGATTTAACCTATTGATTGCCACCAAGAGGCTAAAAAATCTATTGCGACTGCTAGAAATAACAATCTTCTGAATCAGAAGACATCACTGGCTGAAATGAAAGCCTTGGTGGAAAGCAATCCATATCTAACATTGACATCAATTGACCATCATGTTTATTTCCAAGCTGGTAGTTGAGCACAGGCTGCAAATCTGAACTGAAATAACCTTCCATGTAATCAACAACATAGTTGTTGTGGGTGGGAAATCCCTCCTATGGACTAGCACTAAGGGTTTTATCATGCATGTAGAAATGACCTAAAGATTATTACTTTTTACCATCATTCTGTGCCTAAACCCCCATTACTCATATGTAAATACAAGGCTCAAGAGATTAAGTTGACGTACCTTATTTTTCGTGTTTGATGTCAATCCCTTTTCGCGCTTGGTCATTCTTTGACTACAACTCTCCTCCCAATGATGACCTGCATTCACTGAAGACAAAAAAAGAACTCCACATGCATTTGATCTATGAACTAATGGGTTAGATATTTAATCAATCATACAATCAATATTCCAATAATGACAATCTCATATGGAGGGACGGGAAAAAAAATTATTTTATTAACTTCACAATGATACCTTACAATGATAAAGTCAGCTACTGCTCCTCGATCCTAGTCCTGGGCTCTTCTTCCATTGTCTTCCAACTACTTTTCTCTATAATTATCTTTGCACAAGGATGGCTAAAGGTTGGGACAAAGGGAATGCTTAATCGGATATAGTTTCTTTGCTATGATTCTCTTCTCTCAAATGGGACCCCTAACCCTTCTTTTATAGGCTAGAAGAAGCTAGGTATTTGGTCAAGTGACCAGCCATGCATCGCCGAAAGGTTTAGTTAACTTACCCAAAGTTGTGTGTTCCGTCAACAACTTTCCTTTTTCCGCGCTTTTATATGTACACATGGGCTTTCTTGGGTCATCTAGCATGTACACACATGCAGTAATGGAGTAGGGTGCGTGGGTTTTTATAAAAGGGATTTTTAAGAAGAGTTGTTCAACAGTGTTTTGGCAAAGAAGGAATTTGAGATGGCTTGATGCCAGGTAAGCATGTCTGGTGCAAATTAGGGTTATAACAGATGCCCACTAATGTGTGAGGTCAGAAGAACATCTGATGGTCGAAATACATTAACAATCTTCACCGATGTTCCGAACAAGTGAGACCAGGGACCAGAAATCGGGAGGTGCCATCTGCAAAATAATAATTGTCTCACCGAGGCAGGCATACCCATGCTCGGGATAAAATAAAATCATGGCTATCAATCAAATACACTGTAGATCCATGTCATATAACTATATAAAGTGTATCCACGAGCAATACACAACGGAGCTACATCTCGAAATAAAAAAGATGTACATGTAGAGTATCCATCTTCTAGAAGATGATAAGGCCTAATGGCTGGAGATGAGGTCTTCAGAGCTCGAGAAACAAGTTCAAAATCTTCAAAACTTGGGTAGGAGTGTAATATGAGTGTACGAATTCACTACCCATAGGTCTTCGATGGCTCGTTGGTCATGGACTAGAGAATCTTGATGATCAGACTAAAGGCTTCATTGATTTCAAACAAAGAATTGATTGGACTTTGAGGATGGTTGGGCATGAGGGCAAGAGACAAACTGTAGAGGGGCCGACTCAGGCTTAGAAAACGTCATTGAATATTAGCACGACAAAAGATGAGACTCAGGAAACATGGAATTAACATAAGTTTACGAGGCAGGAGGCAACGCAAACTCTCCATATGTTTGGAAGAATAACCAAATGGAGGAGGACACAGCTGAATGTAGCGGGAACAACTTCCTAAGGTCATATTAAATCCCAGGGTTTGATGAACAAACAGACATATGTGATTTTTCCAAGGGCGACTCATTGTGCTGCCAATACAAAGAAAGTACTTTTCCCTTCCTCTTTTTGGGGTATATTATTATTATTATTATTTTTGGTCTTTTTCAATAATTTTGAAAAAATAATAAAAGAATGTTACATTACAAAGGAGGGATGAGTGTTTCAAACATACAAGTTTTAGGCGCAAGGACAAGACTAATGTTCGAAGTAAGGACACTTGGGAAAAATCCCTCCTAGGGCCAAAGGTGTCAGGACGCAGAGGCAAAGTGCTACAGGGCTTGAGTATAAGGCATGCTTCAGATGGTCTAGTTGAGAGCAACATGGAGCCGACATTAGACCAGAGATGCAAGTATGAAAATGTGATTAATAAGACACACAATGGTAACGTCCTTCGATGTAAGTTTTATGAGCCCAAAGAAAGTAAGCTCGGTGGTTTTTCATATTTAGAGAGTCTGAAAAAACGTAAAAGGAGACTCCAATGGGGTGCCTTTTTCGAAGGTAGTATAGTCGGTTCGAAAAAGGGGTAAACTAACACCGACAAGACGTCTATTCAAAAGCATTTTAACGAGTGTGATAACGACAAGATCACTTGACAATTTTTTTCATTTTTAAGGAGTCTGAAAAAAGATTAACTATAGACTCCGTCAAGAATGTTCTTCTAGACTATTTTAACGAGTGTGAAAGAATAAGGTCACTCGATGATCTTTTCAATTTTAGGGATTTAAAAAGATCTTAACTATGGACTCCGTGGGGGTTCCTTTTTCGTAAATTTAGTCCCTCAGGCCCGAAAAAAGGGTTAAAATTATACCTTAGAGTACTCTTCTAGAGATCCAAGGCCTCTAGAGTATACCTTTGTTCGTACAGTTGACCGTCCAAACCGAAAAAGGGGTAAACTACTGTCGGATAGACGTGACTTCAAATTTCAGTTTAACAAGCATGAAAGACCACAAGATCGCTCGACAATATTTTCATGTTTAGAGGTTCTGAAAAGGGCTTAAAAGAAGATCCGTTATGTTTTGGGAGTCCCATGGGTGAGGTCAAGAGTCATGCAAATGAGGCTCAAACATGTAATTAGGCAAAACTAAAAGGACTCCCAAGCCTATAGTCATTAGTGACAGCATGGACGCCATAATGCAACCAGGATCTTCCTAGGGTATCCATGTTTCGGTAAGCTCTACCACCAAATCAAGACACTTCTAAAGCAACAATGATCGTTCCATGTCGTAACCTAATGGGATCGATCCTATGGAAAAGGGATAAAGACAACGAGATACAAAAGTAGGGGTGGAAACCTAACCTATATGCTCAAGTTGACCATCTGAGGTTTTTCCCATGGACCGTCAAAACTGACCCAAAACTCCAAAAAATGTCCTAATACCTGAATGTAACTTTCCATAGAAACTCTTGAATCACTCTAAATGGTTTTCAATTTAGAGAAAATGATAAGTGGGGCAAAAAAAGTGACAAAAAAGGGGCCAAAAATCCTATAAATAGAAGTTGGCAGCTCATTATCACCATTGCTGATTTGGAAATTGACTCTAGAGAAAAAAAAAACCCTTTGATAAAAGTGGTGATTCCGGGAGCTACAATGGACAAAAAGACCATCTGTCTAGACCAAGTAAGTATAAACTACCTCCTTTTTCTTTTTAATTCTTTATTTATGAATTTAATTTAGTTTCTTGAGGGGGCGTCGACCTTTAAAAGGTCGGCCCTAGGTCCATGCGGGATGTTCTATGACAACCCACATGTACACTCGCTCTGTCTGATGTCAGAGCGCGTGTACATGAGACTGTCATCACAACAGCACGCATGGACCCTCCCATGAGAGAAAAAAGGTTTAAAAAGCAAGGCCTAACCCTCTGAAAACTTTCCCATGTGCAGGATGTATGTGCAATGGAGAGAACAAGAGCATGAAGATATTAGTGCACTAGTTGGGGAAGACCCTAACGCTATGGCGATGTTAATGCAATGTGGCTTTCTCAAGTTTTTTCTGTGTCCTTTCATGAGTGTGCAACCTAGTCTACTGAATGCCTTGGTTGAATACTGGAACCCTAACGCATAAGCTTTTATGTTAGAGGGCTAATCATTGGTGCCCACTACAGAGGATATATACTTTTTTATTGTCCTCTCCAGGAGAGGGGAACTAATCAATTTCTGGACATTTCCTCTGGGGCCTCATAATATATCGAAATTGATAGGACTTTATTGTGAGGCTGGTACAAACCGATTGAGCTCGTAGGTGCCAATAAGCAGGATCACTGATTTATCAATGTGGGCGATTGTGTTTCTTATTGGGCAGATTACTAGTTCTGCGGTTCTACATCAGGCATCCCGTGTACAGATGAACTATGCAGTCTAGTGCTTAAATGCATAGATATTTGACTAGAGCACTACACTGCTGGATTGTATGAAGAGGCATCTAACAGATTGTCAGTTGCGAACACAGAGGAACTTCAGGTTTGGGACGATTCTATGCTCTTTCTTCTTTGAAATAGTTCCTAGTTTCAGTCCTCGAGTGGTGGTATGAGGACATCATGCCTCTCTTCCTACGGTTTGCAGATGGGAAGTGTTGCTACCATGACAGGGTGGTGGAAGGACAAATGAGTCATTTTATGATGACTTCTTTGCTTGGTTGTCGCGACAGATCCTAGCCATAGAGGATTATCCTTATGCTGGGATTGATTTCTTGAGAAATCCCGAGATCCTTGTACCTCCAGGCAAGGAGCGAGGTGAGATGGGTAATTTTGCATCATTTTGTTTTTAAGCATATATAATTTTTATATTGTTTTTTTTTATATATCATTTTTTTTATACCAGAGTATTTGACATATACGTGGATATTGTGTGAAGATGTGGGACCCTCATGACCTGCGGATTATGCGAGGAACAGGTGTTGTCCTCGGCCATGGGTTGCACCTGCCGCCGTAGGGGGACCAGAAGGAGCAGGAGAGATTCCATCCGGTGAGGATGAGAGGGTTTTGAGACGAGTTAAGTGAAATTTTACCTCTCTCACTCGCACCATCCCTATGGCAGAGATTGAGGATCTGCCACCATCCATGCAACCTCATGTAGTGGGGACACCACGGACATGGGCCTGACTATTTCGGCGTTTGGAAAATGCTGTTGGTTATTACAATAGGGCCCACATGCCTTGACCTTAGTTAGTCTAAACTTTGATAGCGCCACCTGTATATATTTTTTGAGGGCATAAGCCCCATGACTCGTTACTGGTCATATTTTTTGAGGTGCTTTCATCCACCTATGTACTCTGATAATTATGATATTATATATGGATTTTTATGTCTTTTTGTGTCTTATGGATCATATTTTCCTTTAAAAATGTATTTACATGTTTATGTGTATGTATTTTTATATGTGTGCGAGATGCCAGTCTAAAATTTGATTAGCTAGAGTATCTGTAACTTGGTTTAATCTCCTAGGAACATGAAAATATGTAATATAATCAAAGCTTCGTTCTAAGAGATGTACCCTAAGGAATCGTCGGTGTAAAGTCAGATCATGAACACGGTAGACTCTATTTAACTGAGAAACAACCAACTGAGCATCTAAATAGACCCGGAGATGAGAGATACCAAATGGCAGGGCATCATGAAGCAACTCAATAACTGCACTATACTCGACGACATTGTTTGTGGTGTCACCTAAGAATATACCTTCGAAAGATAATAACTGGCCTTGAGGTGTAAAAATTACCCAAGCTGCGGAGGCAAGCCTCCGAGTGTGCTGGCTAGCACCATTTGCGTACCTAATGAACACCTCTGTTTCACTTGACATCTGCCACAGTGACAAAATATAACATCAAAACCGACACGTCCATAATACTAAAAGAAACCAGAAAATAATAGTACAAAGACTATACATATGTTACAAAAAGTTACCCAAGGTGACCTACCTATGAGTAATACTTCTTGAGGTAGAGCCAATTTCTAGGCTCCGCCAAAGTATTTCCCTCAAAGTCACCCAGACGATAAGCGCCTTTTTTTAGAACCTCTTTTATGATGAAAGGTTCGAACTGTTGGTTTTTCTTCATATTAGATATGAGAGATATTCAATATATTATTACAATAATGAGTGTTCCATATATAGGGAACATAAGGTGACCATCCATGAACGGATGTGTCCCTTGAATAATCAAAAACTATTTATTATTATCATTTACTTATAATATACTATATTTAATAATCAATAATAATGGTATTATTAATTATTATCTTTAGAGAATGTCTTCCCGATGTTGTCTAAACATCAAAACTCCCTCTCAACGAGGGAGACATTCTGCAACATGCCACTCTTGTCTTTGAAGTATACAAACTTCACCCTAGACTCATGACACTTGTCTATTAGTCTTGGGAGACATCTCTCTCCCACCTGAACCAAGGAGGAACTCCTTCTGCGGCTCTCCCTCTGAGCCAATTAACTCTCTCTAAGATTAGGCTCACTTGGGTATGCATGTAATAGCATATATCATCTTGAGTCTTTATCATTCCTTGTCAAATCACAATGAATAGGACAAAGACCACACCATGATCTTTCACCACAGACACACACCTATGAGTGAATGTCGACTTGATGCTAACTTACATGTGGAAAGCATTTCAAGCACCTCGAGTCCATATTATTCCTTGTCATGATCAAGGAAGGACTACGTCTGGGCCCATTTACCACAAGTGCAACTTTGTGATAAATGTATCCGATCTCCCTTGGTCTGCAACCCAATGTAGGAGAAGTTATGCCCGATGTTGAAATATCAACACTCCCTCTTAGCTAGGGAGGTATCTTTCCATAGTAGTACACAACTACTATCCAAAGACACACAATCTCCACCAGTGGTACAAAACCACCATAGTAGTAAAATATTTGTCACACATGGAACTCCCAGGTGGACTTCTAGAGGCTAGTCCCTCTAAGAACACTTAGGGTCAACTCCCCATAGTGTGAGACATCAAGGGTCAACTCCCTTGACATGTCCTCATGTTCTTTGAACGTGGGACAATGGGCTATAAGACCAAATGCACTTATTCCTTCTCAAATAAGTGTCCTCATAGATCAACTCAACTCAATTCACAAAGGAGTACGATCTGTAGAAAGTTTGTCACACATGGCACTCCATGTGGACTTCTAGAGGCTACACCATCAAGAAACACTAGGGTCAACTCCCATAGTGTGTGACGTCAAGGTTCAATTCCCTTGACATGTCCTCATGTGCTCTCCACATGGGACGTTGGGTTATAAGCCCAACCACACTTATCCCTTCTCATATAGGTGCCCCACTTACCCTTCTCAGATAAGTGTCATCACAGATCAAATCAACTCAGTCACATAGGAGTACGATCTAGAGAATGTCTCAGGAAGCTGCAAACATAAACACTCCCTCTCAGCGAGGGAGGCATTCTCTGCCATGCCAAGTCTGTAACGGAAGTACTTAAATTTCATCCTAGTTTGGTAATAACATCAACAACCTGGTCATCTGTAGGAAGGTACCACGCCAATAATTCCTTCCTCTGCATCATGTCTCAGATGTAATGGTACTTGATCTCAATGTGGTTCGATTTGTCATGAAACACTGGATTATTAGAGATCTTCACACAACTTTGGTTACCATAATGAATAACGGTGGAATCCAGCACATGTTCGGATAGATCTGTAAGGAGCTTGTGAAACCACACTACCTCACGGTCTGTCATACTTAATGCAATGTATTATTCTTCTGTTGTGCTCAACGCCACAAAAGTTCATTTCCTGCTACACCAGGAAACCATGAAAGATCTCAAAGTGAGGCAACACTTGAAGGTTCTCTTTCTGTCCACTGCACTCCCTGCCCAATCAGAGTCAATATATTCCCACCATATCATATCAATACTGGAAGTATATCTCAAACCATGTCGAACTATGCCTCGTAAGTATCTCAACACATGTTTCACAACCATCTAGAGTGTCTATCTCAACTGACTTATAAACTGGCTAAGTGCACTCACTATGTAACAAATATTTGGTCTGGTGTTAACCAAATACATCAGTTATCCGTACAGAGTCAGATCAATTTCATCAAAAATTGGAAGAAGAAACACTTAGTTTCTTTATATTCATCATCATTGGTATAGCCACAGGCTTGAAGTTCAGTATCTCAAACTTCTTCAATATCTCAATTGTTTACTTCCCCTGACTTGGGAAGATCTCATCAGTTCTTTGCCACACTGCTAGTCCCAAGAAGTAGTGAATCATACCAAGGTCCTTTATCTCGAACTTAGAGGCTAACACATACTTTCATTCAATAATAAGGCTCTATGCACCGGTGAGGAATAAATCATCAACATAGAAGACCAAAATCAAGGCCTCACCGTTAACAGTTTTGTAGTACAGTTTGGGATCAACAACACTTTTTCTAAAGCCCAAACTCATCAGGTGTCCATCAATCCTCACATCCAAAGCTCAGGGTGCCTGCTTGAGTCCATGCAGGGCCTTCTTCAACCTACACACTTAAGACTCCTTCTCATGTATGACGAAACCATACGATTTCTCGATGTATACTTCTTCCTTAATCTCTCCTTTAAGAAAGGTTGTCTTTACATCCATCTAATGTACTCTCTAACCCATCGATGTTGTAGGGGAAATAATCATCTGGATAGAAGTGTATCGAGAAAGAGGAGGAGATGTCTCCTCATAATCTATTCCCTCCACCTGAGAGAATCCTCTAGCAACAAATCTTGTTTTGTGCCTCTCGATGCTCCCATCAACTGTGTGTTTGATCTTTTAGATCCATTTGGAAGTCAATGCAAACTTCCTCTTAGGTCTCAAAACAATATCCCACACATCATTCTTCATGATGGATTGATACTCCTCCATCATGGCATCTCTCCATACTGGCTGACTAGATGCCTCCTCATAACATGAAGGATTAGAATTAATGATGTGGCTCATAGCTGCAGTATAGCACGCATATATTTGAGGTCTCTTTCTCTCTCAAAAGGTACCATGAGGATTTGTATGTCCTTCTGCCTCCTGCAGAGTCTATCGAGCCCATGCAAGTATCTTCCGACCTACTGCAATATCTCTTGGAAACATTAAGTGGAGAAACAATATCAACGTGATCAATTTGATCAATAGGCGATGTCTCCCTCTGATCTGCTAGAGCATGAGGGGGATAAGGCACCATCTCTTCTTATCTCTCACTATCAATATCCATGTGATATCCTCTAGATCTCCTGAAGGATACCTCCTCGTTAAGGGTAAAATTTCTTCTCACCTCAATCTGTCTCTGACCAGGTATGTAGATCTAGTATGCCTTTGAAGACTCACTGTACCCCACAAATGTACCCTTTCTTCCTAAAGGATCTAGCTTGATCCTTTTCTCCTTGGGTACATGAATGTATACTGGACACCCAAATATCCTGAAGTTTCCAACCTCATGCTTCACTCTGGTGAAGGCCTCCTCGGGCATCATGTTCCTCAAAGTCTTATGAGGACTTTTGTTCTGAACATACACTTCATTCATGGATTCCTTTGCCCACATAAACATGGTAAATGTTGATCATTCTAATTCATTTTGGACCATACTTGATATATCAAGGTTCCCTCATGAAACCAATGTTTAACACATATCGTAGTTCCCTCATGGAACCAATGTCTCACAAGACATATTGAGGTTTCCTCGTGAAACCAATGTCTTTGTTCTTTCATCTGACCATCTCAGGAACGTCGATATGAAGTCCACATCCCCACCTACTAGTCCACATAGGACCCTATGGGGAGAATGTCTCACAATGTTTCCTTAAACATCTCTAGGACACATCGAGGTTCCCTCATCCCGGGAGAACCCTCTTTACCTTGTTGAAATCAGTTGTAATTCAATGTGTTGTAACCTATAAACTATAGCATGGGCACATATTTTATTCATTCTTTCAATCTTGTCTCTTTTAGCCATGAACTCACATGGCTACTACGATCATTGCAGACCAAACTTGCATGCTTGAGAAGACCGATTCACTACTTACACAACTCAAACAAGAATGCAAAGCTACAGGGATAATGCCAAAAACTCTCTCCTTTGGTCTGCACATTCTGATTGTATGCCCAAGTCACCAAAATAAATGTATAAAGGTCACATATACAGTCACGACTTAATCCGAAGGTTGGAGAGTCGGTCGAAGAATTCAGTGCCTAAGTGAGCTGGAATATCGCCGTCAACACATTAAATCGATGGTCTCCACGTTTTTCTTCCTTATCGAATTTCAAGTAGAAATCACACACAAAGAGAGTTGAATCCTTCTGCAGGTCCGAGGCAGTGCCCACCACTCTATAAATCCACTACCACCATGAAGGATCGACGCTACATGTGTAGGAGCATGAAGGATCGATGTTATATGTGTAGGAGCGTGAAGGAGTGTGAAGGATCGGTGCTACATGTGCAACCGCCTTTGATATCCCACTAATTTCGCCCACATTTCCCCTGCTTCTGTACTCAAGTTATACAAGACGTCCTATACCCCTTCTATTTAATCTAGTCATTATTTCACTTATTTCATCCTTACTTCTCTATATCTCGAGCAATGGAGAATCCTGGAGAAATCTCATATTTCTAAATGGGGAAAGTGGACTCTCTATATAGCACTGCTTATCGCTATTGTTTGTGTTGTTATGGTCTCTTGTTTCTGCCTTGGAGGCTGTGCATGGGTTGAGAGACACAAGAAAGGCATCGTAATTCATGGCCCCAAAGGATGATCGAGATATGATCGATAATCAGAAGTATCATGGAAATGAACATAGGTCTTTCTCATCGCAGGCTTGAATGTCTGGCTTGTACTTATGGCACCAAGAAGCTCATGGAATTTAGCTTGGGCTCAATGCCAACCGTGATTACAATGGATACTGAGGTGGCCAGAGACTTTCTCAGCTCCCCTCACTTTGCAGACCAATTCTATGCATTTGAAAATGCTCATAGATTTGGATCTTACATCCAACGACAGAGGTGTTCGCCAGTTCAAGACAACTCTCATAATGCACAGCTGACGGAAGCAACCTTCTTTCAAGATCCTGGGCCCTCCTGTGAGGGAGTTAGCCCAGTCCCGCTTTGATACCATGTTGGTTTTTCTTCATATTAGATATGAGAGATATTCGATATATTATTACAATAATGAGTGTTCCATATATAGGGAACATAAGGTGACCATCCATGAATGGATGTGTCCCTTGAATAATAAAAAACTATTTATTATTATCATTTACTTATAATATACTATATTTAATAATCATTAATAATTGTATTATTAATTATTATCTTTAGAGAATGTCTTCCCGATGTTGTCTAAACATCAATACGAACCACATGGGTTTGAATTTTCCTTCCCCTAGGGGGTCCTTATCTTGTCATAGACCAGGACATGGTCGCCTTCAGAGAAAATCTGAGGACAAACGGACCGATCATACTGACACTTGAATTTCTATTTGTGAGCCTTATTGACTAGGTCTGCATCACGATGCTACTCATTGAGCCGCTCAAGGTATAATAACCGTTCTTCAAGTGGAGAAGTGTCTGGCAATAACTGTACTACCAATTTTAGGGACGGGATCTGACATTCCATAGGCAAGACTTCTTCCAGCCTGTAAATGAGTTGAAAAGGTGAGAAACCAGTTGCAGTCTTAACATATGTTTGGTAAGCTCATAATGTCGAGTATAACATCAAATTCCAATTTGACTTGGTTGAGTTGATCGTTCGTTGTAGGACGGTCTTAAGAGATTTATTTACAGCTTCCACCTGACCATTTTCTTGGGGGTAGTAGGGTGACGAATGTTCTTGCTGCAACCCAAGATTTGATGTTAATTCAGTCATCATCTGGTTCTGAAAGTGACTACCATGGTCAGTGACAATCTCTTTTGGGACGCCGAACCTTGCTATTATCTGGTTGAATAAAAAGAGAGCTACAGTATCTCCATCATATTTAAACATTGGCATAGCTTTGATCCACTTCGTGATGTAGTCTACAACTACAATGATATGATGGTGCCCCCTTGCTGAAGGAGGGTTGCATGTAGTGTAATCAATCCCCCACTTGGTGAAGGGACCAACTGTGATGACAAGAAACATGGGAGCAGGACATGCCCTCATCTTCTGAGAGAAGATCTGACATGGGTGGCACTTCTTGACCGATTTGATACAATATTTTATTAGTGTTAGCCAGAAGTAACCAGCTCTTAAAATATTTTGGGTTGTTGCCAACACAAACAAATGACCTCCACATGCTCTGGTATGGCAATCGTTACGCATGATAACTGCTTCTTCGTGAGTGAGGCATCGATGCAGGATGCAGTCTACACCTCTTCGATACAACGTATCGTCGAGTATGAGATAATTCTTAGCTTGATGGCATATACGACGAAGCTCATCACGGGAAATAGAGGTGGGGCACTTCAAAGTCTATAGATAGACAAGTATATCTCCATACCAGGGATACGAAGATGCGATCAAAAACATATCTCCTCTAATAAGCGACTCTTCGGGCATCACATCACCTGACTCGATTGGAAGTTATGAGATGAGTTCTGTGAAGACCAGTGAATTTTTGGATTTCGCTGAAATGAAATCTAAGTCGAATTCCTAGAGGACGACTATCCATCTACTGATCTTTCCACCTATTACCCGTCGTTTCAACACGTGTTGAAACGGATTCACAATGGCAATGACGGTGGTCTTGCGAAACATAAAATAATGACGAAACCGTTGAACAACATGGACTACTGCCAACACAATTTTTTCAATATGAGAATAATTGAGTTTCGGTCCGACCAGGCCTCGACTTAGGTAATAGATCACATATTTTGAGAGAAAATCATCTTCCTAAACTAAGACCATGCCAATGGTTGACTCTGCTGCAACCAGGTATAATAAGAAATATTTGTTATAGTTGGGTGGCCGAAGCAGAGGGGCAGTTGTGAGGGCATGTTTCAACACTTCAAAGGAGTGTTGAACGACATCGTCCCAATGAAAAGGAACGTCTTTCTTCAGTAAGTGCATAAATCCCTTTGTGATCTCGGCATAGTTGGCGATGAAATGCCTTAAAGAATTCACCTTACTCTGTAGACTCTGAAGTTGAAGGATTGTGCGTGGGGGAGGAAACTAAACTATTGCCTCAACCTTGAGAGGATCGACCATGATCCCTGTTGTTGACACTATGAAACCTAACAAACATCCTGATGTTACACAAAAGCTGCACTTTTTTGGATTCAAGCGAATCCAGAAGTAGCAACATCGCTCAAAGATAAGTTGGAGGTGTGTGGGATGATCCGTTCTCTTGCGAGATCAAGATGCTAAATTATCTAAATAGGCCTAGACTATATGCTTGAGATCATGGAAACCAAAATACATGGCCCACTGAAAGGTCGCTCCAGCATTTTTGAGACCAAAGGGCATCTTACGATAGGAAAATGTACCCCATGGAAAAATGAATGCAATTTTGTGTTGGTCTTTGAGTTTGATTTGTATCTGATTATATCCCAAAAAACCATCCATGAAAGAAAAGGCCTCACAACCTACACATTCATCAATTATCTAGTCGATGAATGGTGTGGGAAAATTATCTTTTGGACAGGCCTTGTTCAAATCATGGAAGTTCGTACATACGTGAATCGTGCCCTGTTTCTTATTGACCGGCACAGAATTTGACACCCATTGTGTCAAATGGATAGGATAGATAAAACTGGCTTTTAAAAGTTTCTCAACTTCAACCTTAATGGCTGCTTCTTTCCTGGGATTAACTGGACAAAGCTTCTGCCGAATAGGCTTGGCATCCGGATAAGTTGTGATTTCATGTTCGATTATTTTTGGATCGATGCCTAGCATGTCCTCGTAAGACCAGGAAAAAATGTCGCAGAATTCTTTAAATAAATCTATGTAGATTTGAATATCTTTGGGGGAACAGTCAGCTCCGATGAAAACATTCTCCACGATGCCAGGGGTTCTGGAGATATTAATCGGTATAGTTTTAGCGATAGTTTCCATATTACCCTCATCATAAACCTCATGTGTAGCTAAGGGATTAATAGGACAATACCTATCTCAAGTCATAGTCAAGGTGAATTCCCCTGCTTCGATTCTTCTTAAATCTAGGAAGAAGTATGATTTGTGATGGAGATCATCCTAGGGTTTGTCCGGACTAGTCATTGCTTCAATTATTGCTTCGTCGGAGGGCAAGACTAAGTCTAACGAATCAATACCAGTGAGAGAGCCTTGAGCCCAAATAGGCTCTAGAATCAGATCTAACTCTTGTGTAGGATTTGGATCTGTGTCGGTCAAAGCTTGTTGGACTAAAGAGCACACTACTTCGGCTGCAGGCATGAGCATGGACATACCAAGGTGCTACTTCGGCTGCAGGCATGAGCATGGACATATCGTGGTTGATGGGGAAGGAAGTGTCCACGGATCGTTGAGGTAAGTCTTGCAAAATGACGAAACTTGGAAAATCTCAACCTTATGGTGGTCTGATATGAACTTGACATCGCCTTGAGGGGGCGGGTAATCGAAGGTACCCATCAAAGATGGGCACAAACCAACTCATACGTTGATGATGCCCAGTTGGGGATTATCAATCATCAGGATCACAGATGCCCCCAATGACGGTTCAGGTCTGGAAAAGGAAAATTGATCAATGGCCACGATCCATCCCTCATGCTGAAACAACAAGACCTGGAAAATTGTAGCAACCACTGCTTGCATAGCATAAGTCCAACTCCTACCTAACAAGAGATTGTATTCGAGGGATGCGTTGACTACTTCTACCTCGATGCACATGGTCTTCCCTCCTAGCTACACGGGGAAAGAGGGAATGATGCCATGTGGTTGGAATGAACGACCGTCAAAAGTAGTGAGAAGAGTAGGTGACGGAGACAAAACGGGCTGGCCAATGGCCTTCCAACATGCCAACAACATGACGCATGTTGAGGCACCCTCATCAACCACCGTGCGAAAAATGTTCTGAGTAAAAATTTTTGTGGGGTAAGCCACTACTATCTAAAACACTACGTGGTAAGGCAGACGAGGTTTTAAGTCAGTTGTATCCGGCATGATTGTACCCAGACTACAAGTCTCGGTAGATCCTAAAGCGGCTAACAAAGCTTTCCTCTGGGAAGGGAAACTTTGGAGGACCTCCAAAGCAGACATCGCACAAGGGGTTTGGGACAAATCCTCCACCATAGAATAATTCTGGGCAGCCCTTGCATTTGGGTTGTGAGAAGCTTTCTTGAACACACCTTTTGGGATGCGTGTCATTGTTTAACCCAAGGTATTCTTGATCTGAAGAGGAAGAGATGGGATTTCAGCTTCTTTTCCCTTCTCAAAAGTGCTTGGTTTACTGTAGTCATGTGCTCTAATCGATATAAAAGAATCACCCTTCATCATATACACATTTGCGGATGTAGTATTGTTCAAAGACGGAGAGGGTCCTTGACTACCCCCTTCCGTGCTTGTAGAGGTTTGGGTTAGGTTTTTCCCATGTTGAAATGGATTGGTTAACACGACAGGTTGTTGTTGTGTCACAAACTTCTGGGCCTCTGCAAGCCGAGGACATTGGTAGGTCAGGTGGTCTTCCACGCATAGGTTGCACAGATACCTCGCCTTCCATTTCTCAGTGTTTTCCCCGCCAGCATTATTAGTGGGTTTCTTATCCCCCTTTCCCTTCTTTCATTGTTTTTTCTTTCCATCGGGCTGCTGGGTGGCCTTTGGATTCATCGATTGCACTGTGTGTACATCCGACGCTTGGGTAGGGGGAGAAGCCAAAATAGTAGTTTGGTTGGTCGTTGTGTGTTGTATAGACAATTGATGCAATTGCTTCGTGAGTTGTTCAACGGGCTTTGTTTGCGTTGAACCAACAATACCGTCGGCATGTGGTCTAGCTCTCTGTCTGGTTTGATCAAGTATTGAGTGTGGCGCATCTGGAAAGATCTTGTATAATAAACCAGACTGAGAGTAGATTAGCTTAAGTTGTTGATCTCTCATGATGGAATATTCTTCGAAAAACACTCCCGACATCCCGACGTCTTTGGATAACTGTGGGACCAAAGACTTAAGGAACCACTCGAGAAGGAATGCTGGTGGGATTGGCACCTTAATTAACCTCTTCCAACGTTTCCATTCTCGGATGTGATCAGAGATATGGTCCACTTTTGTCTGTTCGAAATTGGCCAGAAATTATGTGCCAACATCGTGTCTCACAGGTAATTGGAAATGGTTTAGGAAAGCTATTTCCAATTCATCGAAGGAAGAGTATCTTGAGCGATCGAGCTCAATGTATCATTTTGCAGCACTCCCAATGGGAGTATGTTGAAATAATCACAACTGTACAGAATCGTCTTTCAACGAGTTAGACGAGCACCAAATATGGAAGGTGGTCACATGATCTCTTGGATCTTCGTTAGGCTTGGCTTTGAACTTTGGTATGTTCGAAGGAAACTTCGTCGGCATAAGGGGCCAATGCAGATCGTGACAGATAGGGTCATTCAACAACCTTGTCAAGTCTGGAAAATGCAAGGTTTCCAGGAAAGGTAGTTTGGGTTGTTGGTGATAACCATGGAAAAAGGGACCTGGAGTTTGACTGGCATCAGGTTTCAAGGAAAAGTTCGACTGCTGGCCTGGGTTCTGGTAAAAACCATGGCCATGACCAGCATATGGATTCTGCGTGTGAGGAGACATCATCGACTGATTCCCAAAATAGGACGTAGATGGTTGGACGTGCATTACATTCGGAGGACTTTGGGAAGGGTTTCCCCATGCCGATTCCATGGGCATAGGCATTGTACCTTGTTCAGGGTTCCATTGGTTGTGAAAATAATTTCCCCAGATCGACATTCCTGATGAGGGAACTGATCCCTGCCAAGAATTCCAAGGTCTTGATGTAAAAGAAGTTCCTGGGTTTGCCCAATGTGTAGGAATAGTACCCTGCATAGGAATAGGTTGTCCGTAACCGGGGTTGGCCCTAGTCGGGAAAGCAGCTGACAAAAAAGTGTTGTTACCAAATGCACCGAAGAAAGAAAATGGTGTCGAACCTATTGGCATATTATGAGGTGTTCCTTGACTCCCTACTCCAAATAAACTATGGTGTGTGGGTGGCCTGATGGATTGTTGGTGGGTGCCACCGAGCGAAGGGTTCGAAGGAAGTATATGACCTCCCCCGTAAGGGAAAGCATTAAAAAGAGTTGAAGTGGCCCCCATGTGTCCTTGCAGAGGAGTGTTAGAGCTCCCTGCCCCCTAACCTAAAGTCTGTAAAGTGGAGTAGGAAAGTACAGGACTTGTGTTGGACACACCTACCACACTTAGAGGGGGGGGTGAATGAGTGTGGGGCTCTTTTTCCTGGATCTGTTATGAAGAACTTATGACGTTTTTACCCGAAACACCTGATTTTGACTAGTTTCAGGACTGACCACAAACCCTATTTTCCACAGAGTGTAACTCCAAAAATACAACGACCCACAAGCTGAATTTTTA
>JZKD02S2036797.1:24681-36189 GCA_000966675.3 Picea glauca | reverse complement strand
ATCATTGAAGACAGAGACAACAACAACGGTGGTTTTCTCCCTATTTGGGTTTCCACCTTAAATCCTGGTGTTCATGTGTCCTATTCATCTGTGTTAGTTTATTTTGTTGAATTACCGTTTAAAAGACATCTGATGAATGAAGAAATCCATAATAAGATCTCTGGATGCACTACTGTTTTCATAAGAATATACAACAACTGGTCCCTATAAAGTAGACTAAGATTTTTCAGTGAAAGAAAAGTGAAAAATCGATTGATAGCTTAAAATACTGATTCACCCCCCCTCTCAGTATTTCTCATCAATTGTATGATTCCTTGATCACATACATAGTTTCATATCAAATAGACTTTGTTATTCTTGTCTTCATTGGCTTGTGTTTCTTTGCAGATATTTCTCCATAAGCCTGACGCTAGAGCTAGGATCACATTGGCGAGGTCAGGTCTACAACATTTAAAAGGTATGTTTTGGATCCTCTTCTTATTTGATAATTGAAATCTAAGGAAAGAGTAGTGTACTGTCTTGTTTTGTTCTAGTTTCGTAGTGAAGCTAGGGAGATCATGGGAATTAATCAACCCATTCCTTCTTCAGGAAGGGCCTTACCTCACTTTATTTATATTGTGATCTCATGACCTAATCCACCTGAGTTGGGATATCGACAAAGTTGTTTGCTTGGCTTGTCTCATTTAGAGTTTTTTTATTTTTAGTGGTGTGCTCTCTGTGCATAGAGGAGTTAGGTTGGTGTGTTGGAAAATGCCTTGAATATTTGATTCAAAGTGTCTTATCAATTGTCGCTTCGATCATAGAGAGTTCAAGGTCTTCCTCCTGAAGAAGTTCCTATAAAATTTCCACCTCCTCCTCAAAGGGATTGACTCAATCAAACTGAAACTTGTGTACTAGTTAGTCGGGTTGACTTTGTAGAAATTGAGGATGCAAAGACAAATTCATATACACCGAAGGTTACACGTATATCTAACGTTGAAGTTGAGGTTTTTTTCATCCATTCAATCCTCCCTTAAATGGATTTGTTGGTCCAGTTGTTTTGCAAATTTCAGCTCCTGGGTGGGTCATAATGGAAGGCACTTCGAAAGTGTGTAGGTCGAGGGTCCCTGTAACCCACATGTTGGAAATCGTATCTAGAGGAATCCTTCCCCCTGGTATCTCTAACCAAACATCTAATGTAGTTTAATCCATAATAGTTGCATTTATCAATAGCTCTGCACCGCTGATTTTTGGGTCCACTCAACCTTTGAGTGTGGCCTCTTCGTCACTACCTTTGGTATCTAATGCATTTACATTTGGAATGTCATCATTTTACATGAATATCATGTTGTCTATATCTCAACTGAATCCCCAGGTTTCTAGCACTAGTGTTGGGAGTTATTTGACTCCTTTCCAATCTATTCCGTTCGGCGAGAGAGGGGGAGACATATCTCTCAGTCAAACCCCTCACTCATGAGCATGTTTTTTCGTTCCTCATGTCCCAATCCTGCTATGAAATGGGTCCCATCCCTGAGCAATGGATTTCAATTTTCCAACATGTCATCTTCATCCAACCCCTTCACATTCTTTGGCGGGTTTGGAAGAAAACCCTTGTCGGTGGTGTCGCTAGAGGGAAACCATTTCCAATCATCTTGGAACCCCTCGTTTGGATATGGTACAATTTATGGATCACAAAATGGAAGTAAATATTTTTATTTTGGTAGCCAATTTGGAGGGGGATGAACTCCTTATGATCAGGTATTTTGAATTTTTTGTCAAAATCCTGATTTTTAGGCTAATTCTTTCTGGCAACTTGGTGCCAATAAAAATCTAGGCTCTTATTTTCCTTATTCAAACCAACTCGGAGGTACCCCCTTTGGAAGTTGGAATATGATGTAGAAACCAAGGATCCCCTTCTTGAAAAATATTAACTTGCCATATGTTTCGAAATTGATGAATGACCCCATGTGTCATAATCTTAATTGGCCACTGGTTCCAACCAAACTTCCTTCGGATATTCCCAAATTTGAAGGAAAAGTTGGTGAAGTTATCAGTGATCGTGCCATGACTTTTCGCCCGTGGTGTTCGTCCAAATCACTGAATGATCATTCTATTTGGTTACACCTTCAAAATACTCTCACCAGTGTGATTGTTAATTGGTATATTGAATTGAAGATGATAACCTATCACATGTTTCATGACTTGGCATTAGTCTTTCACAATCACTTTCAACTCCCAATTCACTACGATGTTGACATTGATTTGTTGTCAAATTTTCAGAAGAATAAGGCCACTTATAAATTTTACCATATTCAAGAGTGGCGGAGGAGAAAGAAAATGATTAAGGAAACCATCCCTCCTAAGTTCCTCTTAGAGTGGTTTTTGAATTCCTTTCTTCCTTATATATCCAAGGTTGTTTCCACTTCTGGGGTAACTACAGAGGAAGAAAATTTATTCAAGGCCCAACAAGTAGGTATGATTTACTCTTTGTCTGGCATCCTTTATGAGATCATTATAGATGCACTACGGTCAAATACTGACCATGTCAAACCGAGTCCCGAACCTCATGCTAACGACATTGTGGGTTCCTCACAAAGTTCACTTGTAGACTTGGTCTCAAATCAATTGAGACAACTTTCAATCCAAGATTTTGCATCTGTTCAAGCTTTTAATTTGACCACCCCCTCCCAAGTGATAGATGTACACAATGTGCAATCGATCAACCCAAAAGGTACCCAAAAAACTGGTGGAAAGAAAGAGAGTAAGGATAAAAAGGGAGGTGGAAATAATAACAAGAATGTCAATAAACTAGAATTCAGTTCTAGTGGGGGCAAGAAGGAAAATATGAATGCTAATTTTCCTTGTAATCTTTGCAAGGAAGATCACCTCATTCACGAATTCCCCATTATGTAAGAAGGCCAGAGATTGTTGGCACAACACCAACCTTCTGTATTGACTAATATGTTCCCTCACAGAAAAAACATGGCTTTAGGATATAATGTTGGGAGTTACAGGGGGGTAACTAGGGTACATTCAATGATGTCCCATCTAGATTTCATCTCATCACATTTGATCCATCTAATGTCAAGCATCGTCTCCCTTATCACATTGCTTTTCAGATTCAAGTGGTGTATGATACAAAAATATTTTTTAGAATAATGATCAATGAGGGAGCATCGATGTGTGTGATGTCTCTTTCTTGTTGGAAATATATCGACTATCTAGAGCTTGCTCCATCCCCTACTCTTCTGACCGCATTTGATGGTCATTCTTTTAATCTCCATGGGATATTTTCCTCCTTCCCCATATAGTTGGGATGAAAAACCATGTACATTGAAGTGGAAGCACTCGATGCTCCACTCTAGTAAAACCTTTTGTTAGGTCGCATTTGGAATTATGCCATGAATACTATCACTTATTCTGGTTTTCCATTTATTTGTTTTCCTCATGAAGGAAAAATTGTGACCATCGACCAATTGTTTTTTAGTCATTCAGATTCAACTGCTCAACTGGGATCTAATGTATCATTAATAGAAGGTTCCCAAATGGTGACTGGAAGTATTGGTGTTAGAATTTATTCTTTGTTGATGGGAAATTTTAGTGTCTCGGTGCCAATATTGTACATTAGCTCCACTCCATCTAGTTCAAGCTCATCGACTTCATCGGTTTCTGTATCCCAAGTGCACCATTTTCAAATGATGTACTTTGAGGATCCTTGGATTTGACTGTCCTTGTCTGATTCGATAAAAGGGATAAAGAATGAAAAAATGGAAAATCCTTTGTTTGTGGTGGAGATTACTTATCAAGCCATTCAAAGGGCCACTGTAGACTCAAATCCTACTCCTCTTCAAATGGAGGAGGTTGATGATCTTCTGAGGCTCATTTGGGTGGTTAAATATTCTCATTCTCCTAATTTTATCGAGACGATACTTCCCTTTGATGAGGATATTATAGAGGTGATGATGGGTCTGGAAATACCTTGTGATGATTTAAATCATAGATATTATTTACTTATAGAGATGGATCACATTGAAATAGGAGAGTTCCATCTTTACATGAGTGGCAATGTTGATAGGACCGTGAACCCTTTAGTCAAGCATGGTGTTTTTGTTGAAGGAAACATGGCCAATATTTTAGAAATGGTCCCTATCAACATATAAAACGATTCCAAAATCATGGAAAATGTGCTCATTAGTGCAAATTGTGCTCCTGAAGAGATCCATGACTATACCTCCTTGTTCAAGGAATTTCACAACATTTTCACTTGGTCATACGAGGAGATATCAAGTATAGACCCTCGAATTATTGAGCATGAAATAAAGACTTATCGTAATGATAAGCATATTCAACAATGGTTGGTTAATCCTAGGAAGGAAACTTCCATAAAGGCCGAGTCAGAGAAGCTCCTTAAAGTGGGCTTCATCTACATGATTTTGATTACTAAATAGGTATCGAACCCTATTTCAATTGAAAAAAAGCAAGGAACCATCCATGTATGTATGGATTTTAGGGATTTGAATAAGGCTGGTCCAAAGGACAAATTCTCGACACTATTTATTAATAAAATTATCGATGAGTGTGCAGGCAATGAGATATTGTCCTTTATGGATGGATTATCTAGCTACAATTAGATCCAAATTAAACTCGAGGATCAAATAAAACTTCACTTATTTGTCCTTGGTGAACTTTTGCATACCAAAAAATTCCTTTTGGTATTAAAAATGTTGTGGCTACATTCCATCAGACCATGAAATTTTCCTTCGATGACATGAAACACATTTTTAAGGCATGTTTGGATGATCTATATGCTCATTCTTTTCATAGAGTTGATCATCTAAATCACCTTTGTCGTGTGTTCCAAAGATGTCATTATTACAACATCCGGTTGAATCCACGCAACTGTAATTTTGGTGTTACTTTTGGGCATCTCCTTGGATTCATTGCTTCAAAAAATGAGATCATGGTGGACCCTTTAAAGGTTGAGGCAATAGTTCATTTACCTCCCCTGCATACTATTCGTCGAATTCAGAATCTCCAAGGAAAATTGAATTGCGTTCAACATTTCATCTCTAACTATGATGAGATCACTAAGGTTTTCATGCGTTGGCTGAAAAAAGGGTCCCTTTTGAGTGGGATACTTTTTGCACAAAGATATTTTGATGTGTTGAAAAATTATTTAATGTCTGCCCCTCTCCTTAGTCCACCCAATTTACTCATGACTTCTTGTTATACCTAGCAGTGTCTGAATCGACCATGGGTATGGTTTTCATGCAAGAATATTATGTGCTTGTTGAGCACATCATTTATAACTTGAATCATGGTTTGTTCGATGCTGAGTTGCGATATTCTCACGTTGAGAAACTATCTTTGGAAGTTGTCCATGCTATCCAGAGGCTTCGACATCACATTATCCTTCGTAAAACTATTATTATTGTGAATTCCAATCATTTCCAGTACATTTTGACTTGTCGTATTATCGATAGGAAATTCAACAAATGGATTGTGATTTTGCAAGAATTTGACTTAGACTTTGTGTCGACAAAGTCCAAAAAGTCATTTGTTTTTGCGGAATTGATCTTAGAGTTTCCCAAGGAAGATAAAGAAGAATCTTTTGAAGACTTATTTTCGAATGAATCCAACTTCCTAATATCTTCTACTGATCCTTGTATGGAGACATTCTCATATATCACCAAACTTTGAAGTTCTCCCTGCATTATTTGAGAGATGAGTGATGACGCATTCACCATTAGGAGAAAAATTGTCTCATCATCAATGACACTTTGTATCACTACAGTGTAGACTCAATTTTACATCGTTGTTTGATTCACAAAGCAATGAAGTTCCTATTAAATGACTCTCATAGTGGATCATGTGGAGGTCATCTCTTTGGGTTGGAAACATCCAAAAAACTCCTGCATGACTCACATTTTGGCCGACGATCTTTAAATATTGTATTGAAGCAGTAAAAAAATGTCATCAATGTTGAATGTTTACTTGTAAGATGCATGTGTATCCTACTCCACTTTTTCCAATCACCACCATCAACCCTTTTACTAAGTGGGGTATTTATTTTATGAGATACCACCTACCTTCGTCTAGGGGGAATCATTACATCATCGTGGTTGTCGATTACTTCACAAAGTGGGTGGAGGGCATGCCATACTTTTTCAAGTGATGGTGATATTGTTGCGCTTTTTATATTCAATCAGGTCATTATTCAGTTCGGTGTTCTGAAACAGATCATCATTGACGTTACATAATGTTTCCCTTAAGTACAAGTGAAACTTCCCTTGGATTACCTGACCCCTATACCAAGACATAAACACTACAAGTGGAAACTAAAATCCCTTTAAACTCATTTTAACTAATTAGAAATAGAAAAGGAGTCAGGGCATGATGTACCATTTTACGAAGTTTGTACTCGTTGTTTCCAATCCATGAGATTGATCTTCAAAACCTATGGTGCAACTTGATACCTACAATAGGACACAAAGATAAATGACTATCTCCTACTCTAATTGATTAGGTAAAAAAAAATCATCTGTGAATATTAAAGCAACAATAGACAAGCATATGCAAGAATACATAAGCTTGAATGAAATAGGCCAAGTATATCCAATGAGAGCCCAAAAGAGAATACTTACAAACCATAATTGATGCTCCAACAGCCTCTCCAATATCTCCTCGTCCAACCCTTGCACGAATGAACCAAGATCAAAATAATGATGCTTTATTGATTTCTTCTCCCTTTCACCATGGAAATGCCTCCAACTTATAGGATTTGAGAGGCTCAACCACCTTGAGTATTTTTGGAATTTTTTGAGGATATGGCTCCATAGGTTATGATTATTTTCCTTAGATAGAGCCATGGAGTTGTAAGACTCAAGCCAAACAAACCCCCAACCTTCAGATTTGTCCCTTAGAAGAAGGTGGGATTCAACTTGATTCCCTCAACCAACAATGGCGCCCCCTTAACATGGTGAAGGGAGCATTGGTGCTCCCTAAGCATAGGAAAAGGAGCGCCAATCTTCTTAAATGTCCAAGAATGGCCAAAATACTAGGTATAAAGGTCTGTTTCTACTGCCAAATGATGGGGATTTTCCTTCTAAAGTGATTTAGGGGTTGTGGCAAGTGTTTCTATGGTGTCGATTGAGTTGTGAGACTTACTAAAAGTGTATGAAACATGTTACAACACTTGTGATAGTTTGGGTGTGAAACTTAGGAAGTGATGTTTACGCCATATGCGACAATTGCAACACTTAGAATGTGACGTTTGTGCCACATGCAACACATTATGAAAGCGTGGAAATTTGACATGTAATAGATTTCCCCCCAAAGTGTCAAGTCAGAAGAGGAAACTTATGGGAGAAACACTTTATAGATTCTTCAATGCAAGGGTGGTGGATTCAAAGAACCTGGTAGAAGATGCAAACAATCATCAAACAATATTAATATATATTTCATTCTCGCAACAAACATACCTATTATCAAAATATAAATGACTTAGAGCATGGCCACCAACCAATACACTACAAATCCATGATGTTATTGACTAAGGATATGGACACTAAAGATACAATGTGGATCCATTTCTCCATGACATGACTTGATTACATCCATGAAAGAATACACAGTCGAGATACAATATGAAAAGAACATAGCGAAAGACCAATACAAAGTGGATCTATGTATATCAGTCAAATTATCTCCATCACAACCTGGGAAAAGTACTCAACCCATGTTCTTCATCTCGATCCCAAAATAGTACGATTCTATCCATGTGAGTAAATGTTTTGATGTCGAACATGGTAGAAACCTCTTGATTACCAGTCATTGATTCATACCATTAACAAGCGCGAGGTAAATCACCAATGATGTCTATGACTCCCAAGGTACCTTTTATCGCTCTGTAAATTGCCTTGGCTGAGGAGGCAAATCACAAATCTAACCACAGACCAACTTGAGGCTGGAAGCTAGCCCTTCCAACCCAGAGGGGGCTCTCTCTCTTCAAATCAATCACTGAAAGAGTTGATTTTGTTTTATGCTCAAAGGATAGATCTCGAAGATTAATTTGGGTTTATAGTGTTGGTGGCAATGTGGAAAGAAAGTTCATTGGGAAATGGAGTCACAGAGAAGTCAGAAATCAATGAAGGTTTACTAGATACTTAGTAAATTGAAAAGTGACTTATCAGAGGCAAGCTAGAGAGCACTGCTTTACGTTAATTAGATGTTGTTGTAGAGAGAATATTACAGAGAAAAAAAATAACCCCTTAGGGCATATAACAAGGATTAATCCCAAGGTGATTATGGTAGAAGGACAAATGAAATTACTTGCAACAGAGGATCAACTACAAATGAATTCTGATACATACAATTAAAATTAACACAAAGAAGAAATCATATAACATAGATGCATTTAGAGTGGAATACAAAATTGTAAGATCACATACATAAAGTAGCACAATCACATGTATCTTTGGAGTCAAATCTTAGGGACTTCTAATCCAGTAATTTCATTAATATCAGAGAGAAATTACAAAAAGGTATTCAATAGTCTCTTCTGTATACACTTGCCCACGCTTAGCTCTCATAGCTTCATGAAATATATACAAAAAATATATTCCTATGCTGCCAAATTTGAATTCTAACAACCTTCCTAAGCTAAGAAACAATTACAAATATCTTGGCAACAAAATCTGAACTATCTGATGAAAAAGAGTAGTCAAAGTTGACTCATTAATTACAAGATAATAATAGATAAATCCACTTTTGAAACCATATCCTGATGATCTTTGACCTATAGAATTCGTTGTATATGATATGGCACACTTTCCTACCCTTCCTTTCTGATTTGGAGGCATTCTGGAAGCTCTATCACAGTTGCGCAACATGTCTGTTGTGCAACAATAACCTACAACAAAAATGCAGCAGATTGCGCAACATACTGGGAAAATAGGGGTCACATATGACATCATATCTCCTGAATAAAAATATATTTTTTAAAATTGAGAGAGGTTTTTGTAGATGAACCCGTTCTTGAGAAAAACCTCTCTTGGTATTCTAAAATTCCTCTCCATCTTCTTGATATCCGTGCCCAAATATGATGACCAAAACATTAAATGCTTAAATCTGGAAAAATGGGTTTTAAATATTCATTATAATATCCCAAAATATGATACTTATTGAAAATATGAGAGAGATTTTTATTACTTGGTCTGTCCTTGACGAAAAACTCTGTGGAATTTTCAAAATTCCTCTCCAGTTGGTCATAAAGTGATATTCAAGTTGACCACTAAACCAGTCATCTACGCAGCGTGCCATGCAGCCTGTGCGCAACAAAATCCTTTGCGCAATGCACAGAAAATAAGAGCATAAACCTTTGCGCAATGCACAAAAAATGAAATCAGCGTCCTCTGCACATCAATGAGCAACAACATCCTCTTAATACTCAATTTGTACAACATTAGGAAGTTGTGCAACAACTTGTGCAACACTATAATTTTCTTGATGATGCCACATGCATCCAATGGATTTGAGATTATGAAATCTTTAGTACCATGACAAGACTAAATATAAATGACTTGAATTGACCTCATGATCTTTCATTGTGACTCTTTAGTGATATTAAAACCCATACCTTTGGCACCAAGACCATATGTTTCATGACTCAACTTTATTTTATGACCTTACTCAAATACATTTATCAACCACAAACCCATCGACTCATAACCTAAGAGAAATCATGCCATGGTATTTATGAGACCAAATCATGTCTTTACCCTATCATACATTTTTTTATTCACATCCTAACAACCTATTTATAGGACACTAACACAGGCTCCAATGGGGATGGCATCCTCCCCGTGAGGTGGAAAAGAACAAGCATACTATAAGCCCAATCCATTGGAATGATCCCAAGCCATTGATATCTGCAACCTGCACTTTGTCCTTACTAGAACTTCATCTGGAAACAAATCCAATATGAAAAATGAATTGCACACTGTTGAAAACTAGAAACTAAAAAAATGCTCAAACTATGGGCTTATTGATAAGTACTCCTACTATACTGGAAGAGATGATTTATTTCTTACGTGTAAGCAGACTTCCAAAGTATCCATTCAAGTAATAGCTTGAATAAGTGAATTTATGGAATTTTCTTTGGAAAAAAAATCTTGAAAATAAAATGGCAGCTCATTTGAACATTTGCAAGCAACTTCAAATTTGACAAATTCTAGAAATTTGGGGATTCTTACTGACTCCAGAAAGACTGCGAAAGGATCTTCAAATAAGTGAAAACTGATGTCATACTCACCCAATATATTACAACTTTTCTCCAGGTGATTTATGTGCCATAAATTTACCCCTCCACCTGCATCTTTTCTTTCATGCGATTTACTCAATAAGTTGTCATAGGAAGTCTGGAAATCTACATTAGACTGTTGAAACAAAACCTTTACTAGCTCGAAAGACATGACAGATTGATCATCAAATTCATTTTAAAACTCATGGTTTTTCAATGGATGTAAATTTTGGTTGTTAAAATTATCCATATAACCAGCTACTGGGTCATGAAAAACAAGAGGAGGTTGTTGCAATTCCTTGTCCATTTTCCCCATTGAGTCTAGATGACTTTGCATTAGTCCACACTCCTCAACTTCATTAATGGTCTTATATTTTTATCTCAATAATTTAAATGAAGAAAAGCATAAGGGCAAAGAATTTTCGTTAGCAAACTCACTCTTTTCTCCATGTTCACTGGCATAACTGTTAAATTGTTGACGTATAACACCATGAAAATTCTTCTTCAATAATTGGAATGAAGAAAATCACAGGGGTAGAGTATTTCCTTCACTTTATTTCGTACTTTCCTCATGTTCATCATCGTTGTCAAAACTGAAACGCACAGGTTGATTACTTTCCTTAAACTGTTGAAACTGGACATTTCCTACTGAATAACATTCAGTTGGCTACTTTGAAAAATCAACTTCATAATTATCATTATATTCATTATACTTGGGCAAGTCAACTACATATGAAATTTCATCCACAAGGAAAATGATTGGTACATCAACTTGATCTACAGTAGGCTGATCCTTATCTTCTGCAACAATTTCATCATTGAAAACTTCAAAAAATGCATGGAACAATCACGTTTTTGCTCATGTTGAAAAAGATCATGATGTAAATCAGCTTCTTGTTTATGCACAATCTCATTTTCTTCTGCTACACCAGCATTATCTATATTTGCAACACTCTCTAAATTCTGATTTTGCAGCCTCTGACATGCTTGAATATTATCTTCCACTTCCTGGGCATCATCAAACATTTGTTTTAAGGCCTTATATCTTCTTTCCATCAGAAGGAAAGACAAATCTGGATGAAAGTTTGTTTCATAATGGAGCATGGTATAAACTTCTGTTAGCGATATTTCTTGCAAGGGGGGTCGGAAATCAAATGAATGGGTTAAAACCCACTTGTCCAAGGTTTTAGGCGACAATGTGCCCGTGGTAAACAACGAGCAGGATCGGG
>JZKD02S2036786.1:29629-55281 GCA_000966675.3 Picea glauca | reverse complement strand
TGTAGAAGAAATGTGTAAATAAAAATCAATGAAATAATGCTAAAATGAAGTTGTTATTGTGTATGTATTTAATAAATGATTATTTGCTTAGCATCTTGTACTTGGGTGCTACACATGCTATTTCTATCTCCTGTGGCAATGGTTTTCCACTCCACTCCAGATTTCATTTCTACAGTAGTGCCACTGAGTTGCTGCCCAATGATATCCTCTGACAGTTCTCCTTCTGTCATATCCTCTCCTTGTGCTGTTACAAGTCCAACTTCATCCAGCTGCTCCTGATCCTAGAATTTTTCTTCAATCTTCACAACTACATCCCTCTGGCAGTCTTCTTCTATGCCTGAATTGCTCAACCAATCCTCAAACAACTTCAACTCTATCTCCCACTGAGTGAGCATCTAATATGAATTCTCCTCTTCTTCTTCCACCTCCTAGGAATATGTCAATGTATTCTTCTAATTTTATATGATAGTCTTGGTTGGTTGTCTCTCCTCTGCTGCACCTTCATCATGTGCACTAGCCTCTACTAGGCTGCTTGGCAGGAATATACTGATTCCTCCAATGATCGGAATATGCCTCTGATCCTCCTCCTTTTTCAACAATTATTTTTGATATGAACTCTCCTATGATTTCATGAGACTCTCAGATAGTATCATCTCATCCTCCTTTCCCACTTGGAAACTTGAAGTTTCACTCATGCCCTCTTGGCAGTTTATGAGATCTTTTATTGATCTCATCTCATTTCCCTCCTAGAAATATCTAATACCACCTCTTCCCACCTAGTATTTTATGAAATCTTCAGTTGATATCTCTTTCCTATCACTGAGGTTCCTTCCAACCTTTTGTTCACACATGTAAATAATCTCCTTCTCTTTGGAACTAAGGGTTTTATCATGCCGCAACCACCTCCTCAAATTCTACTTCTGCCTTCTGGAAATCAACTGTTGGATAAGCTAGTTTACTTTGTTTCTCAAGGGCCATTCATACCTCCAGCTTACCTATGCCTCTTGTTTCATCTTCAATATCAACCTATCAAGCTCTTCTTTCATCTCCTTGAGCTCTTTTTCCTTCTTCTTAAGGTCTCTTTGAGATTTCTTCTTATGGCCTTCAATAATCATCTTTCACCTCTGCTTTCAAGAACACATATGGTTCTTCTCCTTCAGCCCACCTAGTTGTCTACTGACTGCTACACACTTGCAAAAAATATTCATAGAGCATTAATACTATTTCTTCTCCTCTCCTGCCTACTATCTATAGAAAAAAATCAACTTTGATACCACTTTCTGGTATCAGAAAAACATTTCCTCACTCTCTTGCTACCTAAAACCAAAATCAACCTCTCATACCACTTTATGGAGACCCCCTCCCACACCCGGGGTCTGTTTGACCTCCCGATCTAGGATGATTCACAATTGGGAGACAAATCGGCTCTTCGGGCCCTGTTGAGCCCCAAAATCCTATACATGTGTCCTTATCTTTCATGCACAGGTCCAATGCTAAGAACCCACAGGTGCTTTTTATCTAAGCCCCTTTTCTCTTTTAAATCAAATTTGGTCTTTAGACCCTTTTCTCAAGCCAACTCTTCATATGACTAAGGTTCATGACCAGGCGCTAACACAAAGGGCGATACTTCAGGCACTTATCCCTTCGATGATTTTTTAGTTGTGTCCAATCCACAATAACACTCACAAAGTGTCGATCGTCGAAAAAGTTAGATCAGATGGTTCTTACTCCACCACCAGATCAATGGATCTATGCCTCGTTCAAGCCTCACGCTTTGATGATTTTTCTTCTGATTATTTTCCACAAACCTCCAAAATCGTTGAATCGGTGAACACGTCCAAGTGTTAAATTGAGGGCTCTAAAGCCTCAACAAATGGATGGCTCAAATGTCTTCTTCTTCGGGCTTTAGGATTTTTGGGCATCCACACAACACAACCAAGAACACGCGGAGTGTTGAACACTGAAAAGGCTGATCAGATGGCTCTGGTTCCTTCACAGATTGATGGCCCACAATATGTTTACGCTCTAGCTTTGACGGATTAAAACACACCATACACAATATTCTCCTGAAGTTCTCTATCGCTTGAATTCCAAATCTGACGACACATGTCCATTGTGATGGACGACCCTGAGGAACTCCGACCTTCAAGAATTCTCACCCCAACACAACTTAATTCCTCTGAACCTTGAACTAACAGAGCTTAGATCCATGCTCCATGTGTCCTTTCCAATAGACTGTCGAGATTCACTCTGGCTCTTAGCCCTTCGGGAGTCCACCCTCTTTTGCACCTTCTTCCTCTTGAACCTCGAGCCAATGGAGTTCATATCTACTATCCATGTGTCTTCCGCATCTGACGGACATGTTTGGCTTTGACCTTCAGGCCTCCATATGGTTTCGCTCCATGCTATCAAATTTTCCCCGAAGTCTTTGTCCCTTGAAGCACATGATCCAGTGACACCTCCACTGAGATTAATGGTGGATATGGGCTCCATTGTTTGAGGCTTCGGGATCCTTTAGAACTCCTTCCACTATAATTCCTTCCTCCTGGAGTGTCTACCTTTCAGACTCCAGGATTTGATGACACGTGTCCTCTTGCTTCAATGGTGAGGATATACTTCAGGGCTTTGACAACTTCTCACCTCAATGCTCCAATTTCACAATCCTCTAAAGTAAAATTCCTCTGGACTAAGGGATCTACTGACACATGTCCTTTGAAATGGATGGCTATGATTAGCTCCGCCCTTCTGGACTTTAGGTGTCGATTGAACGTTCCACACTTCAGATTTCCCATACTACCATCCCTATGAAATAAAAAATCCATTGACACCCGTCCTTATAGATGAATTGTCCTGATTTACTCTGTATCCCTGGACTTTGGGGATCCCAATGCCTCCACACTCCAAAACTCATGAATGCACGAAGTCCAAAGGACTTATCTAATTAACTCTTGCACAACTCTTCTGGATATTACTACTGTTATATCTTCTGTAAACTCCCAAATGGATCTCATCCGCTCGACCCTTGAAAGAAGAAAATCCTATGAACTTACGAAGTTCAAAATGGGTAGAGGGTTAAATCCCTTGAAACTTACCTGGAGCAGATGATTGTCAATCCTCACTCCTAGATCCAATGGTTGTAGTTTATCCTCCTCCATTGTGCACTCCTCCTTGAGCCTGGACTCTGATCTAATGGTCCAGATATGATCTCCCACCAAGATCAATGGTTGTTGTACCTTCTCCCTCTGTGAACACTATGATTTCCATATGATGAAGGATTTCTCAAAATTTTTCAAAGGATTAGCCTTTGATCTTCTCTCTCTGTGAGCTAACTACTCGAATTGCACCCACGCTACACCTTCTAAGCTTGAAATGATTTAGAATTCAAAGGGGCTCGGCCTTTGAACATTTCTCCCTTGCAAGAATGTCATCTTGTCCTCTTCTTGAACTCTTTTAAAAACTCTCTCCCTCCTAATATTTGGTTAAATTCAAGGGACTTCATCCCTAGAGCACACCTTCTCTTATCCCACAGTCCGAGACTTGGACTATTTTTGGATTTCTTCCCTCCTGGCAGGGACTCTGTACACAACTATACTATCTCTCCTAAGATTTTAACTCACTTGGATATATAAGGGTCTCGACCCTTTTCTCCCTTAAAAAATCCTTCTACCCTCTTGGAAGTGGAGACACTCTTCCTCTTGATATTTTGTGGACTTGAAGCCACTCGAACTCTAGTGCACTCCTTGCACTCTCTTGATGAATTTGATTAACACTTAACATAGTGTTTCCTATATGCACTCTTTTCACTCTAAGTTTCTAATAGAATCATACTTAAGACTTTTTCCAAAAGTATTTTTGTGCATTCCTTGTGCTCGCTCGATGCACTCCTTCAAGAGCCTTGTTCTCTCAAAGTGTTGAGTAACTCTGGTAATTTTTCTTCAGAGTATTCAACAACTCTGATAGGATTTCCATAGAAATAATCCTTCCGAGCTTCATAATGGTTTTGTTGTTCCCACTTGGAACGCTCTTCTCTGAACTCGAGAGAGAGTTCAAGTGAACTCCTTGCATTGGCTTCACAGAGTTTTCAATACTCTTGTGTGCATTCCATGCACAAGCCTAAGAGCCCATAACTACTCATAAATCCACAAAGATAGAGAAGTATATCTAATTCCTACAAAGGGAACATACGTCCATATAAAAACATATATAAATAAACACAAAAAAATTCAAATAATATCCATTCATATTACATAAAAACACAGACACCTCATATGCAGGAAAAACTTCTTTTGTATTAATTCTGAATGCTTTTGTACAAATATTTGGAAAGGCTGGACTGCAACTGAGTCTCATCTCTTCTCCTTTCCTCTCTTTATCTCTCTCTACATCTCTCTCAACTACTCATCCCATGAATTTTGATACAAGAAAATATTACAAAAGAAGGGCTCCTCGAGCCTTCCCTCCACCTACCTACTCGCATTGAATTGCATTTAATTACATTCAATGGACATCTAGTTTGAACTAGGCCTAAACCCATCTACCTGTAATCCATTAAAGGTGCCTTCACATGAAACCTATACAAAGGCACATGGCTCAGATTCTTTGAGACGTACAACATTTAATTTTATTTAATTACATAAAAAAATTTAAATTTGGGTTCAAAATGAGAGGGATTACGCCTCTCTTCCTTTGGAACCCATTCCTCCATGTGTGTTGATGTGCTATCTTGCTGGATATTAATGAGGTGGAGCGATGATCCTACATCAAAGATACCTTGATTATATGATCAAGTGGCTATATTGATTATACAACTTCACCTTACATTTTCAGGACCTGATCTTCCAATCCCTAGGGCCTCATGTAAGTAGGTATGTCATCTTGTTTTCCTACATTTGCATCTCGATTTATCATAGTAGCTTACTTGCATTTCATATTTTATTTTCATTTTGATCTACTTGCATTATTGATTTACATGTTTCTCTTTCATCATATATATGAAAAATAAAAAAACTTTTCTTTTTAGATTAGTTGTCAATTTGAAATTTTTATTTTGATTGTATGGACAAAGGGTGAGTAGAGACACCCTAGATTTTACATTTTTATGTTTCAGTGTAGGAAAAGGTCATACTAGGAGATGTTGAGGTTCTCATTCATTCTACGACGAGTACATGTCTTTGAGTAGGAGCCATATGTTATCCCCAAATTCTAGGGATAACTAAGGAGATGGTGTCTCAAGGCCCTCAGGTTGTTGACATGGAGTACTGAGAGAAAAATGACTAACAACGTACACTTGCAAAGATAGAGGCCTGCCTCACCACCACAGATCTCAGATTCATCACAATGGTATCCACCACATCAGCTTTCTTCCAGAAGACATTGGGTCTTGCTCCATGAGGTACAAGCCAAGATTTATGGTGAGTGTCATTTCAATATTTGAGGCATTTGAGTCTGTTGCATTTAGAAGTTGATTTTGATTCTATAATGTATGTTTGGAAGTTATTCTATTTGCCTATTTTCACCTTGGAGGTTGACATTATTCCCTAATAAGTGGTCTAGAGGGGGGTAAATCAGTATGATCACAATTAATACTTTTAATCACTATATAAAACATCCAATAATTATCACGAGCATTCAAAAAACCATAATTCAATGCATATACATCACAAAAACACATTACACCATATTTTTATGTGGAAACCTAATGTGGGAGAAAAAAACATAATACTTTTATTATTTATCAAAGAGTACAATCATTGGAAGAACCAACTTCCTATTTCTCCAGCTACAACTAGAAGGAGGCTCCAAACCCCTATTTACAGGATACAACCTGAAGGAAGCTCCAACTCCCTAATTTACTGGCTCGAACTATAAGGAGGCTACAAACCCCTTTTCTTTCCTCGTCCAACTGCCTTGAAATATAAATTTAGACCAACATGTCACTACCTTTGTCACCGATAACCTATTGTTGTTTCTATCTATGATATTTATGGTACTTCTAATAATATCAATATCTCATCAAGACTACAACCACACACACTTCATACCAATATCCACAAGAGAATTCTCCAAATCAAATTCTTATGAATCACTAAGACATACCTATTCATGATTTCTTCAAAATATTCACCTTAACACAGACAAGAAGACATACCTTCAATCATGTAGCTGACTTGATTTTAGATCCCTAATCTTCACAAATTTTCCTCACAGGTCCAAGACCCTATGCACTGTCTTCCTGTGGGTATCCACACTTTTCCTCACTGCACCCCATAGATGTACATGGTTTCCCTCTTGAAAGACACATATTTACTCAAAGAACATTTGTCTGAAACTTCTTCTCCGTACTCTTAGCTCTTGCAAACTTATTACTTCACTGGACTTCTCTGCCTTCAAATCACTACCTCAAATATCCAACCTGTATTCTTAGAAGTGATTCATAGAAGTAATCTCCAAATGAATCTTCTATGTGTTTTAATTAGGATCTCATGCAACTGTCGTGCACATGCAACTTGTTAACTTATTAGGAAACTTGTTTAACTTTTGATGAGGATATCATGCAACTGAGATGTAACTTGTTAACTTGTGTTTATATATACTTTACATCGAAATGAAACCTGTTAACCTCTTTTTCAAGGGTTGACATCAATGACAACCAATCTAATGACAATTCATATTTCAACAATTTATTCTTTCAACAATTAGTTAATCTTTTAAAAATTATTATTTTGATAATTAATTAATATTTCAACAATCTCCACCTTTGGAATTGATAGAAACACTTATACACGACACTTCTCTTGTTCATGTTGTCTCCCCCTGTCTTCATTCCTCTCTCTTCCCTTCCATGCATTTGTTTTTATCTCTCCCTTTTTCATCAATGGTAAATGACAACTTCTCCTTGGGGATGCTCCCCTTTATGTAAGCCTTTGATCTCTATTGATGTTTCTCTTCATGGTGCTTCCTGATGTAAATATATGATAAAAAGAATTCAAGTATTTCATGATTACCTCTTCTCTCCCCCTATCTTACTATGACAACTTCCATGTAGATCATTGTGGGGTTGAAACTACTCTAAGTTTTTTTCGAAGACACTCAAAAGTCTCCCTCGGAAGAGGTTTGGTGAACATATCTGCAATATGTTCTTTTGTCCCTATTATCCCCATTTTTTGGATAACTAAGGATATTATGTCTCGAGGCCCTCAGGTTACATATATGGAGTGCTGAGAAACTACATGCCCAACATTATCCTTTTTCACAGTTGGAGACCCTTCTCATCACCACATAGGTCACAGATTTCCAAATGGCATCCACCACATCAGCTGACTTCTGGAAGGAAGTGGGCCTTGCTCCATGAGGTACAAGTCAGTATTATGGTGAGAATAATTTCAATATTTAAGGCATTTAAGTATGTTGTATCTCATATTGCTCTAGATTTCATTATACATGCTTTCACATTATGCCTTTTTCTTTGCTTCACCTTGATGGTTGACATTGTTCCCTAGTAAGTGGTCTTCCTTGGGGATGGTTTATATACTAGTAACTCCCTTGAAGATCCATCATACCATTCCCAACCATACTTACCCCTTTCCATCACTATTTCCCCCCATTTACTTATTTCTTGGAATTTTAGGGTGTATTGACCCAAGAAGGGGTTGTCCCTCATTCTATGGGAAAAAGGGGTTGAAGGACCAGAGGGATTTATTTTGGATAAAATATAAAATCCTATGTATGAATAGTCTATATGATTCTCCCATGAATCACCCAATAAACAAATAAAACACTTATCTTGGAGAAAAGGGGGACCCACAAGAAATATTATTACGAATGCTTAAAAGGTTAGTTGGAGGATAGGAGGTATCATCACACGTTAGCCTATCATGTCCATGAATATGTAGTGGTATGACATTACCATCATCTGGTCACCAAGAGAGGTTTATGGCTCTCAATTGCATAGGTGAGAGAAAGGGGGTCGCATCATGATCCAACCTTCTCATTTCTGCTAGGTATTTGTGGGTGACATTGTCATTATCTGGACACCACACTAGATAAGTGGCCTTCAACTTGTCCTTAAATTATGAAAGAAATAAAAAATGTCAAAATGATGGGCTTGGAAAATTGCATTGCAAACGAAGGTGCCACACACCCTCTACAAAGGAACCCATCAATGAGACACTACAACCCATTTTATGTCATGAACCCCATACCCATTGATTCTTGAACTTTAACCACTTCACCCACTTTACATGGCTTAGAGAGGGATCTATTGGAAACACTCCTTAACCTAGGAAAATATTTACCCAATAGGACACCTCATCAACTCTCCCATATTTAATCTTGACAAGTTGCATAATGTCTGTGTGCACTTAATTGTTTGACATAATGATATTTGAAGCACATGCATAGGTGGCTCATTTATTGTTTGGATTCAATTATCATGATGTTATGAATTGAGATCCTTGGAGGGTGTGCTTATTTGTCTTTACAGAACCTTTTTGGTGGACAGGTTTTGGAAGAACAAGCCTAGCTTGGGCTTCCATGGGGCTTGAAGCCCACAGGTGGATGCTAAGGGACACATTCCAAATGAGAGAGATCAAACTTTTAATTCCTAGAATATGACTTGGATGTCATAACCTAGCCCCCACATGCCAAATGTTTTTCCTAGGAGAGGCAAAACATCACCTTTAGAGGCATGTCGTCACCTAGGGGGGTTAGGGTTTGGTGGTGACTTGACATGCATTGGCACAAGGAAATTTTTATGGGATTGAGCCTTGATCATGATCTAAGTTGTTGGGATGCTTGACATGTGGATTTGGGAGGCCTTTCTACACTCTTACATCACCAACGACCTTCTCCTAGTGCCAAAATGTCTCCTAAAGGGCTGAGGTCCATATAACTAGGGATTTTGCTTTGTGCAAAAGTGAAATTAAAGTAAATTGTTTAATATTACTTTGTAAAAGGTAAAATATTAGGGTTGTTGACCCATATTCTTGTGGTTTACCCTTAATTATGTGGACAAACTATATTAGTGACATTTTGTATAAATAAGAGATCATAAGATCTCATTTTAACATAACTCTCCCTCTTGTGAGAAGTATTCATTCTGAAATTTTCTTTACACTTGGAGCATTTTTCCTTTTGTGCTATGGAATAATGCTTTTATGGTTATGGTTGATGATGATGATGGTGCGCTATCTCTTGGAGGTCAATTTTTTATGTTTTGGAGGTTTACTTTGGCATGCTAAGAGATTTTTCTTGAATGGTATGGTTTCTTTACCTTGTTATTATCATTTTTAATTCAAGTTGAAGTTGTTTTGGTGAAGGATATATAGGGTGTATAAGGATATGCACCCCTATCCTAGTTTCCACCATTTAATCAAGCTATTTTGCAAGGGATTTGTTGAGGAAGTAAGAGGATTTATACCCGTCATATTTAAATTGTAGATAGGTTTCTTACCTTGGGAAGTAAGAGGATTTACACCCCAAGGGTTTAGTAACCCCATCTCTTTATTTTTTACCCCATTAACCCATAACTAAAGGCACTAGTCTTGAATTTGAGAAACAAAATATTGCATTGGGAAACATAATTTCTTGTCCTTTTTACTTTTTGCAACTTAGATTGTCTTCATTGTTCCTTGGGAACCTCAAAACCACTAGGGAATCCCCATAAAAGGGATAGTTCTTTCTGATTTTACAAATTTGAATCTTCATCCATTAGGGATGGAAAAAACCCTAACTCAATTGATTAATAACTCTCTCATCAACCACTAGAAATTTCCCAAAGTTTGCACACTTATCTTACTTTCTCTAATGCACTTTTTGGAAACGTTTGGAGGTGTTTTGGTGGCTGATTTTATTTCTGTAATAAATTGAATTTTACAGACATAAGGATGATATAATGTTCCGTAGAAAAGTGTTTACAACAACCTTATCTTTCCATGCTAGTATCTTGGTTTTTCATCTTGAGTTTTTCTAGTCTTTAACTAACCTTTATCTTATATCCTCTACTTGATTTCTAGAATATATTTTGAATCTTATGGTGTCATTCTATTGCTGATATACATTGTTACTAAAATATGTTATTAGGTACAATAATCTTAACTTGCTTGTCCAATTGATTATATTACAATATATGCTTGTTTTTCTTGTGTCTCGAGCATGTATTTCATCATTTGTAGGTTACTAAACATACTTGGAAACCCTTGGTCCTTCACAAGACTTCATTCCAATACTTTAATACCATTTAGATTTGAATTCTAGGGAATTCATCTCCATCTTCATCGTTTTTCATCTCTTTCCCCCTAGGGTCACCAAGATTCCCCCCTTGAGGTGACTACATCACCTCTAAAGTGATGGGGACACCTACCTAAGGCGACAATGGGTAGGTGACCTTTTAGTTTTCTCCATTTAGTAGTTGGGTCAAGATTTTCCCAACCTACAACTTGTGAGATAACATTTTGGTGTCGTTGTCGGGGATGATTTTGAATCCTCTTCGGAACCCTAATGACACTTTGGAAAGCTATCTTGAAGCCTTTACCTTAGGTTTCTTGGTGATTCCACCCAAGGGATGTTCCCTTTCCACCTTTCTTGATGATATCATATTGAATCTCATTGGTGACTCCACCTTCCTAGAACCCTTCTTTTCCCAAACCTTTTTCCCTGGGAGGTTCAAGCCTTCTAAGGTTTACCAAAGAAGGAATTATCTCAAATCTCTCGTTGTTAAAACCCTATTCCATAATACCCTTCCTCTTGATCTAATGTATCACCCTTGGGTAAAGGATATATACAAAACTCTCAACATGTTCAACATCCAAGGATACCCTAATACAATGCCAAAAGAAGTCAACAAGTGGTTGCCAAGATTCCCGAGAAATAATGTGATAACTATTGAGGACCATATTTATGTCATGGGCTGGGACATGGAAAATAAAGGTATTAAGAATGAATATGTGGCCATGAAGTTATTTACCTCATCATTGAATGAAGAAGCCCTTGATTGGTTGATAGGACTCCCTGACAATCTTCTCACGTCATACAAAGCTTTTTCCAACTTATTCAAGAACATATGGTCAACAAAGGTAGATGGTGGGATGCTTGGGGCTAAATTTAATCAGATAAAGAAAAGGGAGAGTGAAATAGTGAAGGAATTCAATACCATATTTGACAGGTTATATAATCAAATTCCAACAAAATTCCATCCTACAACATCATCAATTTGTCTCCTTTACATGAATTCTTTTAAAGGCAATTTTTGATTCATACTCAAAGACAAAAATACCACATCATTGGCACAAGCCAAGTACAATGTCGATATTGAAGAAAATCTCATTGATTCAAGGGTAGAACCCTCGTGTCAAAATAGAAGCAAAGACTAAGGTTTACAACAATAGTCCTACTGATCTAATTTCCCTCTTAACTCATAAGATAGAATAGATGAGCACTCATTTTATACAGGTGCAAAATCATATTATGGATTGTTTTATAGCACAATATGTATTTGCCCAAAGCCAAAGGCAAGTGAATGTAAGATTGGCGTAACAGGGGGTGACCTATCACTGTCACCATAATAGGAAGCCCCTTTTTGTTTAGGAGTATATCAAAGTCACTGTAACACCCCAGGTTGTGAACCCCCATTTTAAATCATGTATTGTTACAATGATGAGAGGCTTGAGTTCCCAAACAATTATTTAAAGGGAAAGTATGCCCAAGAAATGTAATGCTTTGATCATTATTAATAATAAACACATCACTGGCTACTAGATGGACAAGGACTAGAGTTATAGGGGGCTATGAGTCCACAAGAGAGGGGTATTGAGAGGCTAAATGTTTATTCCTATGTTAATTACCTTTTTGCCTAAAGGGGGGAATCGGTTATGTGAGCTTCTTGGGGAGGCCAGGAGGTTCTTGATTTCCCCACAAACATACTTAAACCCGCCCCTGGTCCGATTGTGGGGTTGTTCATTGTGTTTTTCGCTCCATCACCTTTGTGTTACCTAATTATTACCATCACATAATCCAATGCACTTACCTACCTCCTCCATCCATCCTCACCTGCGTATTGGTCTCGGGAAGGGGGACCAAACTGCGAAATAATTATCCATAGATAGTTGGTTGTAGTGGCTGCTGGTGTGATCCAGTTGTGCCTTGAGGCATGCATGTCTAATATGCAGTGGAATGTGTCCATCATGGCTCACAACTGCGAGTGCTGAGAGTTCCAACATTGAGATTCTAAACCAGTTGTGCTGGAGGCTCGAATAAGGAGAAGGACTGCCAGAGGGACTGCATGGCAGAGAAAGGTGGAGATTCATTCTCTTGGGTGGTGCAAGATGGGTAGAAGAGAGCTGGGTAGTTGGATTTTTGTGAGTGATGGGAAGCCTGTGAGAGCTTGAGAACTGACTGGTTTGGGAAGCCAAGTTCACTCTGGAATCGTCCTTGTGGATTCATAGCCCTGGCTCGGGGGTGATGCTACTGTTGATATTTGGAGAAGTAGTGTCTATGGTTGGGTGGAACTTCCTTGGTCTACTGCCAGTTGGTGTCATATTTCATAAATATAAGTGCTCTCCGTTGTGATATTAGCATCTTTGTATGAATGTTTTTCCGCTGTATATAATTATCGTTAATTGAATCTTTAGAACATGCATGCTGGATGGATATTACTGTGCATGTCGTTAATTCCCTTATCTTATGCATCTTTAATAAATAAAGAAGGTATCTATATGAGAAAGAATTATGAAGGTGGGATTGCAGGTAGCATACCCCAGCCTGTGGCTGGTGGGGTATATTACAGTTACCCCAAGGGAGATGTCGCCAATGACCTAAAGGGATGATAAGACTAAGTAAAGGATGCAAGAAAATCCCTGTCTCACTGGTCACTCAAGTCAAAAGTTTTTTAAGGTCTTTAAGGGATGAAGCAACGATAAAATGGAGTGTACCTTCCCAGAACAAGACAACAAAGAAAATATGGTAGCTTTCAAATAAAAAATATGATGTTAGTGCTTCTTAAGACCATGAACCTTAAAAAAATAGTCTAAATGATATAAAATTGCAGCAATGTAACAGTTTACAACAAAAATAAGTATTTTGTAACAACCACAAAAATTATGCCTTGAAATTGCTTGAAAAAGACAAGAAAATATAGCTTTAACTAGGAAGAATGATAGTTAATTTTCGCAAACACATTTGGCAATGTCTAGCTAGAATTTAATGTCACTTTTGCATAGAAGTTTTTGCAGTTAGATGGTTGTAGAAACATTTTGTAACAACAACAAATTCTATTGCTCAAAATTTCAAGGAAACACCATGTAAACTTTGCATTTATCTATTAGATAAATTGGAAATTGTCACAATCAATTTCTGAGTGAGCTAAGTGCAAGTTATGTAGGTGAATGTGGAAAATTAGAATGAATTAATATGGTTGTAGTAGTGATTTTCAAAATAAGCAAGTTAGATAAGGAATTATTCTAGTATAGGGTTAGTAAAGTTAGCAAAATCTTCAAGGAAGAAGGTTTGAGTGCTTCTTTGATCAATTGTTCAATAAGAGAGAGACTAGAACTAGTGCCTTCTAGGGATTATGGAGTCAAGTTGAGGCTTCTTATAAGGCTGCAAATCAATTTTGATAGTGCAAAAAAGTCTAAGAGGGAGAATGCGTAGGAGAAGTAGTAACTTAAGTCCCCTTATGCATTTTCCTAAAGAAACAAGATACTAGGGTGTAGGAAATTCTAGGCCCTAACACCTTGTTTTCCTTAGGCTTCTTATGGGAAAAACTTAGGAAAATATAACTAGGTCAAAACCTTAGAGTGATAACAAATTAGGACTCTAGGTTTTTACTAGTTACTAGATCAAATCAATGAAAAACTTTGGCAAATAGAAAGTACGAAAGTAGAAAATTAAGTTCGTTACTTTAAGCATTAAGTATACCATGCAATATCATAATATTGTATGAGAAAATAAAACCATACATAAACCATTCAATAAATGAAAAAAATGCAGATTTTACCTACTTGCACCAAGAATAATCATGAAAATACCATGCAAGTTCACCATAAAAGCTTCCAATATTGATTCACTTGCAAAAATTCAGCCTTATACAAGACTGTGCCTCACAATTTCAGCCAATAGCCTTTCTAGGGAAAAATTTCAGGCCTCTCCTCTTGTGTGAAGAGTTGTGATCTAAAAATGAATGTACTTTTTGTTTATTTATACAAAACTGGTGAACTTTAATTAATTTCAGGTCAAATAAAGGTCGACTTGGCCAATTTACAAATAAATTCAAATTAGACATAAATAAAACTAATTAGCATATAAAAAAACTTCCAAGGGTGATGTCATGCCCTTATAGGGTGACGTTGAGCCCCTAAGGTGGAACGTTGGGCTCCAGATGCTAAACATTTGGCCTCCAAAGGACCTGGATGATGCCCACACGTGCCAACTATCTCACAACTTCCCTCAAAATGAAAACCCTAGCTCTAGATGACATCGAGGATCATGATGGTGACATCATGGGCTCTCAAAGGTCAACATCTAGGTGGAAAAGAAATATCCCCCTAGGTCTAGGTTTGCCAGGGTGCCTCCAAGGTGACATCCTTATTTATTCCTGGTGTAAATATCTAATGTCTTCTTGTCCATGGCTAGGATTACAACATCCATTTGTGGTGTTTTATCCCCATGAAGGTCTGAGCTAATCATTCCCCCATGTGTATGTGTCCACCAAGCAAGGTCTTGCAGCAACAACACGTACGACCTCCAGGGTTTCATAAGTCACATGGATCATAACATGTAAATCACATCCAATAATTAAATTACCCAAACATGTGCATCAAATTCCCCTTTACCCAGACAAATGCTCAAAGAAGTTATGCGACTTAACAATTCAATTTTGGAGAAGGTTTTAGGATGTTGTATTGGGATAATCCTCCTTAAGTTTGGGGTGTTTCCCAAGTAAGAACCAATCTAGATCATGTAAGTGTATCAGGTGGCATGGGGTAGTGGTTGGGCATGGGGTGCAGTGATAACAAGGAAATGTAAATCTTACCTGTGGGTGCCTTTGTAGAGGGTGAGTTGCACCTTGTCATGGATGCCATTGTTTCCTATCCCATTCATTGCCTTTTATTATTAGTTGCATTGATCTTTTTCTTTTATGCTTCAAGGGAAGACTTGAGGGACACTTTCCTGGCTTGTTGACCAGAGGTGGCAACATTATCCACAAACATTTCACGAAGATGAGAAGGTTGGCTCGTGATGAGACCCCTTTTCTCTTGGCTATGCCACCAAGAGTCACTACCCTGGTTTGGTGACCAGATACATGGTAGTTTCATACTGCTACATGTCCATGGTCATAATATGCCAACTCTTGATGAGACCTCCTATCCACCAACTAATACCCTGAGTGTTTATTTATTTTATGGGTTCCCTTTTCTTACTGAGAAGCCTTTTACTGCTTTCTTGAGAATCCCTGGGTGAAGCATATCAAAGGTTTCATTTTTTGCTTTTAACTCTTTTCAACTACTTTTACCCTTTGGGCCTTTAGCCCCTTCTTCCCACAAGGCAAGGTACAACCCTTCCTAGTGTGGAAAATCCCAATGCCCGATCAAAGGTAGTGGGGAAATGAGAGGAATAAAGATGGAAAGTGGTAAGTATGGAGGGAATGGGCGATGATCTTTCATAAACCCACCCAATGGAAACCCATCCTAAAGGGAGATCAAGTTACTAGGGCATCATGTCACCCTTCCATGTATGAACAAGTTAAAGAGAATAATTTACAAGGAAACATTATGAAATGAAGGAGAATCCAATGTAACATATTTAGGTGCTTCAAGAGTCAGAGTGACACATACCATGATACCTGGACTTATTACCTCATGGAGCAAGACTTACTGCTACTTCAGGACTAGGTTGGTGGGATGGATAATGTTGTTGATAAATGGGTTGCACTGAAGAAAAGAGGGGCCCTTTGGGGCCATTCTCAAGTCATCCCACTCTCGACACTCCATGTCTAGGACCTATGGGCATTGAGACATTATCTCCTTAGTTATCCCTAGGGTACACTAGAAAATTTAGCTCATTTTGCGACGACGATTTCGATGCTCTTGCGACGTTATGTCTTCGATATTGCAACGAATCCCGAGTCTCTAAAATGTCATTTTATGTCACGTGGCAATTGTGAAAAACTTGAATTACCATCACAAGAGAGATGACCCAAAGGAATTTCTCACAATTGCAAAAAAAAAGAAATATCATCGCTAATACGAAAATATAGGCAACCTAAGTGAAACCAACATGTCATCGCAATTGAGACAACCATTGCGACGACAAATTTCGTTGTCTATAAAGAAAATGTGTCGCAACAATATCAGTGTTTGTCGTACTTGTTCCGACAACTTTTTTATGTGTATGTAGAAAATATGTAACAATAATTTAAGTTTTCATCGCACTTGTGTTGCAACAATATAAGTGGTCGTCGCCATTGCGATGACAACTTTTCATTGTTTATATTGCAAAATTGTCGCAACAATATAAGTTGTCGTCGCAACTGAGACCACAACTTTCGTTGTTTATATGGAAAAAGCGTCGCAACAGTATATGCTGGCGTCGTAATTGCAATGAAAACTTTCATTTTTTATATGGAAAAAGTGTTGTGGCAGTATATGTTGTCGTCGCAATGGCGATGACAATTTTCGTTCTTTATATGAAAAAATCATTGTAGAAATATATGTTGTCGCCGCATTTGAGATGACAGTTTTCGTTGTTTATATGGAAAAAGCGCCGTAGAAATATATGTTGTCGTTGTAATGGAAACGACAATTTTTATTCTTTATATGGAAAAAGCGTCGTAGCAATATATGTTGTCATCGCAATTGCGACGAAAAATATTTATTTAAAAAAAAATTAAAAAATTATTTTAGGCTGCAATTTTAATATTAATATTACCATATCCTCCAAGTGGAACATGGTTTCTCCTATAATTCCTTAGATAAAGGGGATAGGTCTCAATGCCTTGATAATGTGCATGAGAGGACAATAAATCCCTTAGGCTCTAAATGAATCTTTCGGGGAGCTACAAGGGCCATGGACAAGGCCACAAACCACAAAAACATGCCCTATATAAGATATCATTATCATTAGAGTGGTATGAGCATATCCTAACCTTCAATGAACATAAAATTGCTCAACATGTTTGGTAATTCATGAATTTTATGAATGACCTAAATATTTCCCATGAGGATGTTATGATGTGGTTGTTTCCCTTTACATTGAAAGAAAGTGCAATAGTGGTGGGATGTTCTTTGGTGCTATCGTATATCATAGCGGTGGGTGTTCTTTGGTGGTATCATATATCATTAGTGGGTGATTCATAATTATGTTGTTCATCCTAGAACTCATACATATGACTTTTGCTTATGTACTAGGAGATACCACTTCTTATTTTCATGGTACCAAAGCTTTATGATTGTATACTCCTTGATGGCACATAAATGGAGGCATGGTCTTGGGGTGTATTTTTTCTTAATATGGTTGTTGTTATAGAGCAGAAAATGGAGGATAACATGTTAAGATGTGGATTTTGATATAGATAATTCTATATTGATGACAGTAATAACCATATATACAATGTCAGCAACACCCAATTTGAAATCTTATATCAATATAAGGCACTTACTAATGCATGAAACCACAAATCGCTCCAAGGAAATGTAATAATTATTTGATGCGAAAACACTATTGTTCTTTTTTCATGTTGTCCCTAGTTTTAGGATGTATTTTTGTTCTAAGTAAGTTATAATTCTACAGGAGTATCCTAGTTCCCATATGGAAGCATATTTGAGCACCTTTTTCCCCAGCACAATCTTTGATTTTTACATACCATTGTTTTTCTTCAAAGATGCATCTCATTTGCAGCAATCAAGATATTTTTTCTAACCTCTATACATATATCAAACTAATAAAAGAGGTTACAATTATAACATAAGTAATGTAAAGTTGGTTTTATCTATGAATGTTGAATTTATAGGCACCTTCATCAAATTTTTATCTTTATAACTAAAGTCTACATATTTTCCATAGCTCAGGTGCACTCATTGTAAGATAGTAACAACCATGTCTCCATGTATCAACAACCTTGAGGAAATTTACTTTTTAAGCACCTTTATCCATTTACATAATGAAGGTGTTTAAAGGTTACGTTAGCACTTGGTAAATTTCCTAGAGGTTGAAAGAGAAGAAATCTACAAAGGATAACCTTAACCAACCGCTTTCAAAGCTGGGATCTAGCCCTTCCAGCTTCAGAGAGGGATCTCTCTATGTGATTTAACTTTGTTTTGATTTTAGGTATTAGGCTAGGTAAAGAAAATGTTGGTTTTGTTGTAAATGAGTTTTTGAAGTTGGTTGAGACGGTCTACACACTCATTGGGCTATGGGGTCTGTATTTAAAAAAATAATCGATACAACCAGAAATGCTAAAGAAAACCTCCACAGGGCGAGATAATATACTCACTGGATCTTTATAAATCAAAATGATGGATGGAAGAAAAGATGAGGAAAATAACTTCAACTAACAAGAAGTTAAGAATTTATTAATTGAAGGTATTAGAAGATAAACATATAAATATTTAGAATCGGAAACAGGGTATCAGAGATAAATCCTGCAACATAACGCTATTCATAAAGATTAGATTCAGAAAACAAAATGAATACAAAGAAAGAAAAAAAATTAACTTAGAAGATCAACGTCACCAGTGAACATACGCAAGAATCCTGTAAATGCCTCTTCTTTATTAATGGCCGATCTCAAAAATAGTACAGCTTGATAGAAATAGGGTGTGCGAATCAACAACCCTCAATACTTAGAGAGTTGAAGTATTTATAATTCAAATTACAAACGTTCCTGTCATAACTGATCAGGACGTGCTCATTCTATTTTTAGTCTAACTACTTTAACTAATCAAAAACTGTTTGATGACTCATTACAACTGCATGCAGATATTTCTGGGGTAGGCTGTTGGCGAGGTGCTTTCGCAATATCTTCTGACTGGACCGGTGACTGGATGGTGACAGCTCATCTGTTAATCTAGTAGATCACACAACTCTTCCCATCTGATATGACCTGGCACTATGACTTTAAGCAATCTCCGATACACTTCATCCATGTCTGTATATTTAGCAAATGTAGGCTTGATGATGAATATGTGTTTGATCTCATGTTGGATACTAATATCCAACTGCAGGGCCTCCATGAATGCTTTACCTGTGATACTCCCTTGTACCCCTGCAAACTTGGAACTGTCCTTAGACACTTTTGTCAACCTCTTCTTGTAGTCAGGGAGCGTCATTAATTTATCATTAATGACCTTCAGGCCAGGTAGGCCCTTCCTTTGGAGAGCATCTATCTTATTGAAAAACCTTTGTACTCCTTGATCCATGACTTGAATCTTCTCCTCGAGCTGAAGCATGAGACCTCTTTTGGTCAGAACCCTTTTTACCTCAAGTATAGTTTCTGTCCTATCCTCAATCTTCAATTCTTCAAGTTCTTCCCTGGTCTTGGAATTCAAGAATCTTATGATTTCTTTTGCTTGTGCTGGCATGTCTCTCATCTCCGTTCTGATTTTCTCAATAGCCTGTTTTCTCCTCTCGACCAACTCATTTTGTTCAAACAAGATTTGAACCATTGGCCAGATTTCATTTATGGACCTGGAAATATCTATCCACACAATCTCTTTGACCTCAGCCAAAGTCTTCCCTGCCATTGTCTACTTTTGGAGCTGCTGTAACTCCTTCCTGATTTTCTCATTCGCCTGTCTCTCTTTGGATAGTCTTTAGCTCTTGGAGATTCTCCACTTCTTTCTTAAGCCTGCTGATTTCTGACTCTTGCAGGTTCATCCTCTCCATGGACTTGGCCAGGTCTGTTGTCCCTTCTGGTAGCGACACTGATGTTGCATATGGAATGGTTGTCACTGTTGTTGTGCTCAAACCTACAATTGGGATAGCACTCAATGGAATGCCTTCCATTGTATTTTCCTGCTCTCTCTCTTTTAGCAGTCTTTCCATCTCAGCCTCCATCTCCTTCAGCTGAGCATTTTGTTCCATGAGTAACTTTAACATCTCATCCTTTTCCCCTTCCTTTTCGGCTATCTCCTTTGCCTGTGGGTCCTCTGTTGGAGGGAGCTTCAGCTATTTTCTTAAGGATGTGATGTCAACGTTTTTATTTTTAATCATCTCTTCGACAACCTTGACGTTCGCAGGGTCGTAACCGATCTTGAGGACCAGCTCCTCCAACGTCTTGATTTTGTTGTCCTTTGCGAAAGATGATATTTTATCCAGCTTCAGTTGGGTCTGGGCATTGCTCAAAGCTACCCGAAATTTTGATGCAGATGCTGTAGCGTGGGCCAAAGTGTGGAAAACCATCTCCCCAGTTTGCTTGTGCAGATCCATCTGATCTGCTGGGTGCACGTCTTTCTCTTGAAACTCAAATGTGGTCATTTTATAATCTGATATAACCTTGGGATCCGACACTTGTGCTTGGAGGTAAGCCATATGCATCCTACCTTTTTCTGTGTCAAATGATGAAAGAAGTCTATGTTGAGCTGTGGACGACTGCTTCTGAAACTGGGCATAAGTGCTAGTAGTAAGAGTCTGGCCTTTCTTCTTGATCAAATCATACTTTTCAAAAATGCCCAACTTGGGCTCAGTCTTACTCGACTGAGTATCTAAGGGAGAATCAGTGGATTTAAATGCTGTTGTTATTTCCTTGTGCTGACTCTAGCCGAAAGGTAGACTGGCTGGCTTGACCTTTGTGGTGGTCACTATGGTGGTTGTGACCTCTTGTTCTACTGTCGTGCCTGTCGTTGAAACTATTTTTGGCCTTTTGGCATGCATCTTAAACTCCTATGAGGACACCTCAGTTACAGGAGGAGATGATTCCTATCGGGGCCTCTTTTCCTTGGGATTCTGAGGTGTGTTAGTGGGTGGCGCACTTGTTGAGGGAACCTGCTTTTCCACCTCAACAGGTGGTTCCACGTCCATCAAAGTGTTGGGCTCCCATTCCATCTGATTAACGAATTTCTCGATCTCCGGCCTGGACTCATGGGCATAAGGGACATTTTTATTTTTTACTCTCATTTCAGAAATGATCCCGCAGGGATCATAGTGCCAGGTGAAGCTTGTAAAGAATTTCATCTCCTTTAACATTCGGTCTGCTTCCTCCCCTGCACCTCTACTATTGCAGATGAATGAACCAATCTGCCCTTTGATCCGCAATTGTTTCTTCTTCTTAAGGGAAACAAAATGAATATCATCAGAATTCATAATCTGCCTAATATATTCTAATGCAAAAATTCTTACCGGGACATATCTCGGCAGCTTGTAAGGTGACAATTCGCACCCGTAAACTCGAATCTCAGAGTGATTCTGATACAAAAACTAGTCTCCTGTCTTTGCATTGTCTGAGAAGTGTAGAACTCTCTGGACCTCTTCATTTATTCATGGCTCAGGCCTGCCACTCAACATACTTACCAAAGGGTGGTAAAACTGGTCAATGAAGTCTTTGAAACCATATTCAATAGAGTTATGTTTCAGAAGAGAATTCCACGCTATGACAGGTTGGGGCCTCCCGTCGGTGTCCATCTTCTGCATGGAGAAATTGAACCTGTCGGCTTGAAAATAGACGAACATGTAATCCAGAATGGATGAATACCTGAACATGCCCTCTGTGGTGAAATTCACAAATTTCTCATGGATATTATGGGCCAAGAAGGTGTTGTAGTCGAATTTCATGGTCGGTTGTTCGTCATTTGAGAAAATGGACAGAAAACCCAGGATGGGCGCGTCTACCCATTGATCAGAATAGTAACCAAGCAGGGCACACAGGGAAGAAATAATTTGATTTCCTTTGGTGGAAAACATTGAAGAAGGGTACGGGGGATTGGTGGTCGAGAGTGGAGTGGAAGTGGGGAGAAAAAGATCGAATATCTGAGCTCTCTGGGGGAAAGTTATCTTCTGATAAAGCTCAGTGAGGATTTCTAAGCTGAATGGGGACGCAGATTTAGCACGGGTGATTTGCATCGTCTGGTCAATATCTTCTGGGGTGATGAAGAAAATGACGTCTTCAGATGAAGAAACGATGGCTTTCTGGTTGGGTACGTAATGGGCTTGGCATTTGAGGGCAAACTCGGGGAAAAGATGAATTTGGGGAAAGAGATATAGGGGAAAATTGGACTCCCAGAGTCCAATTTCGTTGTTTTGGTCCAGGAAGACTTCCTGGAGCCATGACTGTAGATTAGAGAAGTCAAAAACACAAATAGTGTCTTCTATCGATCGATCTTTATCGACCAAGGGGACTTTATCCAGGTCAACCAGAGGAGGAAGAAAAGGATTCTCTTCTTCTCCCGCTTGTCTTGTCTTTGACACCATTTTAGCAACTGTACCTACAACAAACAATACGTTAGTGGGGTTGAAAAACTGCGGGTGAAGGTGATACGAAGGCAATGGAGGAATAAGAGATTTTTGGCGCGATGGACGAATAACGAATGAACAGGGAGAACGGTAGTTTTATTCAAAAATGGGTTGGTTGGACATGGGAAAACGGTCAGCATGACAACGGTTATATTGCCCAGTTATTAATTGACAACGGGCCACTTGGGATGAGTTGGCAGATGACGGTGACCAAAGTATACGGAAAGGTGACGTGGAGGCTGGTGATTGGAGGTAAAAGTCGCCAAAGGGGGCCGCTCATGAGTGGAAGAGTAAAGGTCTGACAGCATGGCTGACAGCAGTTATGGGATGGGACTCAAACCCGAAAACAAGTGGGACAAGTGGACTTAGTGGAGGATGACGTCCATGAGTGGGGGCTGTCAGACACCATGTGAGGGATGAGACTTGAGAGCCAATAGACTTGTGCCACCTGCGGGAAATATCTATTCCGAACCCCCCCCTCTTTGATTAAAAGTAGGACACCAAGGGGGGTCCGAAATTCATTTTGATCCATCGATCTGCGCACTGGCTTTCTGGTCGCAGATCTCAGCACGCTCCTTTACACCCATTCCGTACCCCCCCCTCCATTAAAGGCAAAACAGACCAGGGGGTCTGGAATCCAATATGGACGGTATATTTAAGTTCCCTATTTAGAGCCGTCCAAATGTGCGCCCAAGTTAAAACCGATTCCGGACCCCCCCCTCCATTAAAGGTAGAATGGGCGGGGGGGTCCGGAAACCAATGTGGGTTGTGGATTCATGCGCTCTCTTCTGGACCGTCCAGTTCTGTGTGGATATTATCGCCGATTCTGGACCCCCCCCCCTTCGTTAAAGGTAGAACACAAGGGGGGGTCCAGAATTTTGTGTGAGTCGTTGATCTAGGCGTCGTGATCTAGACCATGGGAAAGTGAATGAACCATATGTCAGGAGCGTAAAATTCATGTGTAGGAAAAACTTAGGATTAGTGCTTTCTTATGGGTTTTCCAAACTTTGTCTTAGACACCACCAAGGGGACATCACTTCAACTATCATTAGGCAATGGAGGCTTGATGTGGCATTTTCTTCAAGTGGGTTTTATTTGGGGAAGGCACGCAAAGAAATTAATCTACATTCTAACCTACTTTCACAAGGCAATTAACCCAGATTAAACTGTTGGGTTAAGATATTATTCTTCCTAGGGGATATCTGACCAGGATTAGACAGTCTGGTCAGATTTATTCACTAATTCTATCCTAGGGGCTATCTGACTAGGATTATATGGTCTGATCATATGTATTCACTAACCTATCAACATTGAAAATTTAAAAGAACTTGGTCATGCTTGAAAGGTATGACCAAGTTACTATTATTGCATGGGGCTTTTTGTTCCAATTCTTTTTGCCCTCTTTTCTTTTCTTTTCTTTTTTCTTTTTCTTTTTGTAAAATGAAAATCAATTGCCAATAAGAACACTAGATATAGATAATATCCATAATATCCAAGTCATAAGTTGATTCCCATAATTTATGGGGTGATAACAATGGCTCCACATGGGGATGGTACTTTCCCTGTTAAGTGGCAAGAATCTAGTTTCCTGGTCATTCTGAACATATCTGTTTGGTAGCGTTCGTTGGTCTTATTCTCAGGAAAACTTCGAAAAATAGTGATCAGCAGCTTAGGGCCTTCTCTTTGGGCTTCAACCAACTGACCAATGTCCCTCACTTCAGAAAATGCAAGTAAAGACCGAAAATTAAAAAACGATATGTACAATGGAGAGTGAGTTCTTCAATTTTCTTACTGAGGTGGGACATAATGTTTCAGCATTTTTCCATTCACAGGTGCTCTTGGTAGATCTGACCCATCAGCGTTGTTTAGCAAAAAGGCGTTGTTTTCTTTGAAAGATTGAATCATGTAGGGCCCTGTCCATAGATGATCAAATTTCCCATGCTTTCCCTTGTCCTCGTTCCTGGCATCCCATCTCAACACTAGGTCTCCCAGCTCAAAATCATCCTCCTTGGTTCTTTTTTCAAAGATCTTCTTGATGCTCTCTTGGATGACTTGTGTTTTGTTGAAAAAATCTTCTCTAGTTTGTTGCAGATGAATCATTTGATTGATTCTTCTCTGGGAGTCATTTGGCTCAGCTTGCATTTCTTGAAGTAAATTCATGACAGGGACTCCCAAAGACGTTGGGAACACAACCTCAGTACCATAGACCAGCTGGTATGGTGACATACCAATCGACCTTTTGGTGGTAAGTCTATCTGCCCATAAGGCAAATACCAGCTTATCATGCCATGATTTTTTATTCTCCTACAATGTTTTCTTGATGATATTTACCAAAGTCTTGTTTGAGGATTCTGCCAACCCATTTCCCTGAGGGTAGTAGGTTGTGGAATGCCCCAAGCCAATGTGGTAACGATTGCAGAAATCAATGAGTTTCTTCGATCGAAAGGTAGCTGCATTGTCAGTAATGATCTTTCTAGGACAACCAAAATGAGACAAAATATTATTTTCCAGAAATTTAATAATAACAGAGTTAGTGTCTTTCCTACTTGGTACAACTTCGATCCATTTGGTAAAATAATCAGTGGCGGTAAGAATCCACCTATGTTGTCCTGAAGACGGAGGGTGTATTTCACCAATGAAATCGAGTCCCCATTGCTGGAAGGGGGCCTCAATTGAAATTGGTTTAAGAGGTAAAGGAAGGATTTTCCTTTTACCCTCAAACAATTGGCACTGGTGACATGCTGTTACTTTTTGATGTACATCTGCAAACAGGGTGGGCCAGTAAAATCCATCTCTGAGTATTTTATTGGCTGTAACCTTCCAGTTCAAATGGCCACCACATTCTCCTGCATGAAACTCTTGCAACACTTTATCAGCTTCATCTTTCAGTAAACAATTTAAAAGAATACCTGCAGGGTCTTTCCAATACAAATTTCCTTCTAGAATACAGAATTTCAATGCCTTCAACTTTAAAAATCTAGCTTTAGTTTTGGTTAAACCAGGGGGAGCTTGTAAATTTTGTAGAACAAATATAAGGTCTGCATACCATGGAGAGTTGAGAAAAACCTCTCTAACGTTTGGAGTCACCATCTCGCCTTGCTCATCTGCCACATCTAGAAAATTAATGTCGAGAGCCTGAAAGTTAGATTCAGCCATCAGTTTAGCAAGGCCTTGGCCTTTGATCAGTTTTGTGGGCTTAATTTCTATGTCATATT
>JZKD02S2036775.1:36511-49833 GCA_000966675.3 Picea glauca | reverse complement strand
CTAGGGTTTCTCACCTAATGACCTCAACTAGGTCAAGTACTTGTCCCAAGTAAACTCCAACTGAAATTCAAACTCCCTCTTACTCAAGAGTTATCTCAACCATAACAAGCTCTAACACCATGTGGAAATTTCTTGGAATTCAAAATTCAATGCAAAATTAATTTTTTACCTTCGACCTAGAAGGTTTCTCGAATCTTAACCCTATAATTTTCAGCCTTAGGGTTGTTGTAAAAGAAGGTACAAAACAACAGTGAAAAGAGTACAATGTTTCACTTCCAAATAACGCAAACTTCTCAACAATTCAAGGAGAAAAGATATCAAACCAAAGGGACAAGTTTTATCCCTTTTAGGGCAACTTATTATTGAATAACCATATCTAAAAGTACTCTTTTACAATAGTAATAACAACTGTACAATTTTATTCAACTGATTATAGTTCGAAGAAATGAAGTGGATCCATCCTAGGGTTTTCAAGTTTGAACCAATGACAATGATATGGCGAGATCTGAGAGGCAGTGGCGAGAAAGCCTATCAAGGTCAATCTCTGGTTCCTCATCATATTCAGGCTCTTCTTCTGCTTGGGGTTCACACTTCCGCTCCTGGTCTTAGTCGAGATCCTTCAATTCATCTTCCGCTTCCCGTAGCGACAGTTCTAGGAGTCACTGCCTTGCGTTGCCCAGGAAAAGCCCAAATTCATCGACAAGGAGAGGTCGGACACCACCGTTGCTACCTAAGCAGTCTTCACCTACTAGAATCGACGTAGTATTGAAGCAAGAAACATGAATCAAGCCAAGGTTTTCGTAGTGCGGGAAAGGTCGGGATAAAACGATGGTTCGCAGGGATCGAAAGAGACGCACCATCAAATGGCATTGCAGTATTTGGGAACACATGGCCTTCCCTTATCGTTTCGTGGCTTGCTCTGAGACTGCTGCAAGTTTTCCCCTTTTTGTAAAGACCATCGTTGGTTCTTCTCTCTACTTGCATGCTCATGATTCAGACTCCATTTTTTAGCTCAAAGCCCAGATCCACCAGGCGACATGTATTTCACCTTGCTTTCAACGACTCATCTTTGAAGGTTGACAACTTGTGGATGGATCTCTCCTTCAAGGTTATGGGAATATAAAGAATGCAACCATTTCTCTCATTTCTTGTCCACGTGGAGGAGCACCATCCTCCACTCAACCAAGCTCTTACAAGCATGCTGTGAAAACAAGGATTTCCACTCCTTCGGGGTCCAAGGCTGAAACTTCTGGAGCAAATGAGATTTTTGGCTCTACCTTCATTGTGGAGCAGCTCGCAGAACCACCAACAACAGAGGTCGAATATCCCCATGTCTTTGGCGCTACATTTATCTACCAGAAAAAATCCCTCATCTGTCGTTTCAACGGACTATGGCCCTCGACTTCTGCGCTACGAGAATGGGTAAATAAGACCTGGTCGTCAGGTCATGAGTTGTTCTTTTGCTCCAAAGGGTTCTTCATTTTTAACTTTTCCACAGAGGAGGACTGCCAACACATGATGGATCAAGTTCCATGGTTATGGGGCAGATCTGGTCTTTCCATGCAGCGATGGTTCATTGAGTTCAACCCATTGGCTATGATTGCTATGACTACACCAGTCTGGGTAAGAATCCCCAATTTACCTTTGTATTTTTATACTCTAGCTTTTTTACCTATCCTGGGCAATGTGTTGGGTAGGTTTATCGAGGCTGACATAGACCGGATAACAAAAGGCTTTGTCACCTTCACCCACATGTGCATTGAAATCGACCTCAGTCAAGGGCTACCAGATAGGATTCTTATAGATTGGATTGAGGATGATCCTTACATACAACTAGTCAATTATGAGAACATTTCCTTTAGATGTCGCTCCTGTCAACAAACAGGGCACCTTCAGGCAACTTATCCTTTATCGCCAACCCCAATCTCATCCCTTGGAGCTCGGAAAAGGGATAATGGTTGGAAAGACCCTAAAAATTGCAAAAGCCACTCAAACTCTCCATTTGACAACAACCAACATCACAAAGACACCCCAGCTCCTCCGCCTTCTACAACACCATTGCAGTCTCCAACAAATGCGCAATAGCCAACCGCGGACCCAAAACACCAGCCTTTCACTTCAACACATCTTCTTGAAGCTTCAAAAATTTTGATTCTGAATCCCACAGTTCAGCCTTTGCACACTCCCCTTGAAAAGGATGAATCGAATGACATGATCATGTCCACAATCCCACTCTCAGGGACTCATAAACGTCCTCACGAATCGGATAATTCAGACAGTGATAAGAAAGCACCCTTAGCTTCCGCAGCTCGAGATTCTGGCATTTCCTCATACCATCTAGCTTTGGTAGCGAAGGTTGTTGAGCCTATCAGTTCCTTTGGTTGGATTGATGTTCGTAAGAAAAAAGGCAGAAAGGATCATCTCTGACCCACACAACGACCCAACCCTTTCTCCTTGTCTTTGTAACATTTCATCTTGTTATGCCCATGTACTCCTTGTGGTTCTCTTTTAGCATAGGTTAGTCTTCAGTGTCCCCCTATTCTCTTTCTGGGGGGTCTCTTGCTATCATCAAGTTTATGTATCACTTTGTACTTTTTTCTTGGTTGAATAGAAGGATTCTCAACTCGCTTATTTACAAAAAACAACAATACAATAACAATATGACAATAGTAAAATGTCAAATCACTTTACAATTGTCCTTTTACTTATGTCAAATCAACAATACATACACGAATGTAAATAACAATGCATAAAGAACATATATAGTTGAAAATCAAATTTGGAAATTGCACAAGTTTTGGACCACTAGAACCTTCACTAATATGCTTAAGATGAAGTACATGTACATACTATAGCCTTCTCTCGAGGCTAGTAGAAATCCTCCCAGTTCTCCAAACCCTGGCTAGGGAAAATCAACAAAACCCTATCAATTCCAACACATCCTCCAACGCAATACGTCGTCTCCTCCTCTTCTTCTTCACAATTCAATCCTAGGGTTTTATAACAAAACTTTAATACCCAATATCCAAGGGATAAACCCTAACCCTAGACCTCCAAGATGCTCCGATGTACTCTAATAATACTAAGAAGTGGCGAGAGAGAGAGAGAGAGAGAGAGAGAGAGAGGCTAGTGTGCACTCTTCTCTAAGCACATCTCATCATAAAAGTGAATGCAAGTGACTGAAAAGATATGAATGGGAAGATTGTCTTCTTCCTCTATTTATATGAGAGATAAGGGAGGCCAACAATACAATGTGGGCCTTAGCCCTGTTGATATTTAAGACCATTCAAAGTCTTGGAGACAACATCACAAGGATAAATCCTTCCGCGTTTTTTGAGATGTGGTACTCCTCTTTAATGGATATAATGCAAAAATACAGAAAATGCAATAAAGGAAAATGCCTGAGAAAGGATCAGGCTTGTTCATAGATGAATATTCACAATGGTAGATATTATACAATATTGTTAAAGAATAAAATGAGAAATCTCATAGAACATCATTTCCATCATAGTATAAAGTAAATCAACACATATCATTTGGCAAGATAATAATTAAGGACCACATATGCAGAGAACTTAACATGATCTTTCCATTAAAACTCAAAGATATTTTGAAAGACACACTCTTGAAATCTCATGCTTAAAATTCGAAGTCTAAGAAATCACTATACATGTGCCCCAAATAGTTCTTTGGGAACCTAAAAAATATATAAATGTTTGAAAATAGTTTATAATATTTGGAAAATAAAATGCATTTGTCCTAGCGGATTGGGATGGAGCTCGCGTGGACCATAAATAGATGAAAAGACCTGGAAGAGAAGAAGAAAACACAATTATGAATCAACCTTTGATATTCACAGACCATGAAATAGAAAGGTTGGATGATTGCTAATTGAGATAAAATAAAGAAGATACAAGCTTAATGAAATTATTAGTTGACTCACTACGATGGAAAGACTCCTTCTACATGCTTGTTGAGGCTTCTTTTATATTTTGCTTGATTGGAGCTAGCCTAGCGGTTGTGACTGTTTCTTGAGGATCAAGGTCGATTATTCTGACCAAGGAATTTCTTAACCATTGTTCAATATACTCTCGCATGGGAGCAACCATTAGCTCATGCTTGATTTTGAGATCAAACAACTCATCTTTAATATATTTTAATTCAAAACCTAACTAATGAATTGTATCTACTTGATCCTCATTCTTGTTTACATAGTGGACCAACCACGTTTCAACTTCCTCTTGCGAACATTCAATTAGGTTGTCAAATTCTTTAGCCCATGAAGTTTTAAAAACCTCTAGTTGTTTTTGCAATTGATCCATGGTAAGTAATAAAGAGTCCATTATTAAGTGTGGACCCTCCAACTCCTTAGTTACACCAACAAGCTTAAAAAACAAGTCACTTCTTTTCAAATTGATAACATCACACTCGACAATCATTTCCTGCAAACACTTGATTCTCCTTAACCAACATGCATTTATCTGGTTACGTCGGACCTTTGGTGGAATATTTTTCTCTCTCCGATGGATATCATTCATGCTTGATATTCTAGCACTAAAAGTGCTTACAACTTCCTTGTAGAAATGTTCATCATTTTCTAGATCTTTTTGGAGATATTGTTTAAGATTTAAAATATTTGTAGAGATACTAGTTGAACTAGCAGTCAATTTCCAAATATCAAGGATTAAAGTGACCCTCTTTTAAATATTATAATCTCCGATTTTCTAATTGTTGTCAATAAACTTGAAGCCCCTTTTAGTCTTGAACTCGACTATGGGGCATCTTCTAAAATATCAAGTGGTCTAATAGCAAATATTGGTTCAACAAACAAGGGTTTGGGTAGCAGAGCATTTTCTAATTCTTTTATTATTCTCTTCAATATCCGGTTCTCTTTTTCTTGTTCATCAATAGAATATTTTAGGTCATCCCCTGTGGCCTAATGAAATTCTGAAACTTGGTTCAAGAAACAAGGGTTTGGGCATCAGAGCATCTTCTAATTCTTTTATTCTTCCCTTCAATATCAAGTTCTCTTTTTCTTGTTCATCAATATAATATTTCACAGCATCCCCTGTGGCCTGATGAAATTCTAAAACCTTAGAAGGTTTTACTCCTACAATATCTATTTTAGAGTTTCATTTTTTTGCAATCTTTTTGTTTTTCATATTAACCATCTCAATTTGCAATTTCTTTGAATTTTGATTAAAGGCAGGGGTAACTGATTCTTCTTCAAAAGGTATTGACTCTTCACAAGCCAAATCTTTTACTACTGTTATGCTTTCAATCAATTATTATTTCGCCCAATCGGGCTCTCCAATTATAACATCAACTTCCATATCTTGGGAACTGACTTCAGTCTATTGAACCTCCTGATTTTCCTTTTTCAGCATAGTTCATTTTTCTCTTTGAACTTCCTGGAACTATGTGTGATTTTTCCAAGGCCTTTTTAGGAGGGTCTTTATCTCCTCCATCATCAGAATTTATAGCAAGATACTTTCTTTGTTCTGCATTGTTTCCATGAGCTTTACTTCGAGTTGTTGAAGAACTTTTTTGAGGAATATGGGGTGAGCTTGGGTTATCACTTGTTGTGGTTCACCCTCTTTGTTTATATTGATCATTGATGCTAACCAAAGTGTTGATACCATCTTGGTGATTTCCTGGGGAGTTCTCTTGAGGGTTTTGGTTATCTCCTCCTCCTTTGTCTAATTGTGATGACTTAATGAAAGATGAACCATAACCTATGTTAAACATATGAGTCGTAAATGAACCATTAGGGTAAAAGCCCTAAAATTCATGGATTTCTCTCATTTTGAATAGATAAAAATAAACAACAAATTCATCTAGGTGAGAGATCTTTTTAATAGTAACCTCACCAACTTTAAAGGGTGATGGAATGGATTGCTTTTTTATTTTTTCATTGAAAAAGTGGGCCCAAGATTTGTACTATTTGCATACCTCAACTATGAAGAATTTATCAGAAACATAGAAAGGGAGTAAAAAGGGTTCTCCTTGAAACCCATATAATATGATATAGTTCAATTTGTCTCGTACTTTGAAAACCCCCTTTCCAGTGAGAAAAATCGTGGCTTCATTTGACAATCTTTGCATAGAAGAACCACGAATCATCTTCTTGAACATAGATAGAAAATCGCTCCATGCTTGGTAAAAATGATAAGGGGCCTTGTGTCTCCAGAGTGTTGGATACCATAATTGTATTGGATCCTTATTATAATTCACACTTCTTGATCGTGGTAAGTCTTCAAATACATGGAAATAGACTATGGCATAAATCAAATACAAAGTCATATAAAACTTATTTGTTTTGCGGAAATTTCCCAATTGAAAAGAGACTCCATTTGAAATGATATGCGCCCAATTGAAAATGACATCTTCATGGACATGGTAATGTAGAACATACAAGACAAATTTCAGAACAACAACTATAGAATCTTGACCAACAATCTTGGCGAATAACCATGCAAATTCCTTATATGGGTACTTGAGTGAACATACCTCAATTTGAGAAGAGCTTCCAGAATCAATGAGTAACTCTGTGAGAAAACTCTTTAAGAGGTGTACTCCTCCATGATGGGCCTCCATGAAGGCATTGACTTCAAAACCTTTGAAACTCTTATTAGGTGTTGGAATTCGAAGCATTTTCCTAAAAAATGTAGGTGTGAGAGAGACTGGTGTCTTTTCCTTCAACTGAATTATCTTTTTTCAATGTTGAACTTGTCTGCACACCATAAAACCAATTCCTTGAAGTCAAAGGGTGAGAGTCATGTATACCACTTGTAAACTTCCCAAAATACAAACTTTGTTTGAGCTTCTTTCCTTAGGTGAGAGTCATGTATACCACTTGTAAGCCTTAGACCACTGGAAACTCGCAGTCTTCACGTCCCAGAGTGTTAATTGTATCTCCACAATATAGCTTTTTTTTTTAGTTGAAATGTTTTGCTTAGATTAATTTAGTAAATAGGTGGCAGTCATGTTGAAGTAATATCTTTTATACCGATGATAGAAACATTACCAAATTCACCACATATTGTTGTAATATTATATGTCAGGACACTCATTTCATTAATGTTAATTACTGGTTGGATTTGAATTTATGGAGAAACTTTCATGAAAATCATGTCACATAAATAAGGATATTAATTCGAATCTGTGACGACTAATGTGGCATTTTAGTTATAAATGTTCTTGGAAGTGGTGCTTATGTGTCGGGATTCATGAAAATAGACTAAGTATGAAGAGTGGAAAATAGGTGACGCGGGGGGGCATTTTGGAGAATGCAGAATTGTGGGTTGTGGGATGCGAAATGCATATTGTCAAAGGATGGGGTGAAGGGGGGTCTCCCACATCCACATTGATAAAATAAACTAAGTGTAAATGTGGGTTCATTTTGCAGGATGTGGAATTGTGGGTTGCGAGAGTTTTTAACAACGAGCTTTCCCTCTGCAACAAGACTCCTTCAAGTGAAGAAAAATGACAAAGTATAGAAAACATGAAGAAAGAGTAATGCGAGTATAAGGTAATGTGGGACCATATGGAGCGAAAATCGACTAAGTATGGAAGCTTGTGGGTTTGCAGACTTGCGTGCTTGTGGAAATAAAGGGATGTCTTCTTGCAACCCTCATTTGCAAAATTTGACTAAGTATGGGATGTTGAAACTATCACTAAGTATCACCAAGGCACTAGAACATTGATCAAGGAAACTTGATCAAGAAGCCCTTACAAGCAACCTACAATAAGCACTTGTAGGCCAACACAAGTTAGAGGCTACACTCTAAAGTACACGTGTCATCCTCCAAGGTGATATTGTGCACACCAATGGATCCAAGGTGATGTAGCTACATAGGGCAAGTCCACATCCCTCCATTACAAGCCTCCACAAACTCCATCTATCCTCCTAAGAAATGTACTCCTCAACTACCCCTGCAAGAATAATATTGAAGCCCCAAGCATCTTTGAGCTATCTCATATCCTCTGAATAAGAATCCAAGTTGTCACATCCCAACTAGGCCTCGACTCCATGCTCCAAGTTGAGCACTCTCCAAGCAAGTGGATCCTTCATAGGGTCCCAATGAAGGGCATCCTCCAAATTGTCAAGAGAACTCCAATGCCTAAGGGAAGAACTCTAAGCTAACAACCATTTGAGGTCAAGCATCCACTTAGCAAGCTATGTCAACTATGTAAATCCATCAAGGAATATCTCTCATGTGCCAATCCATCTCAGACCATTTGGGGGATGAAAATACACCATGTACCCCAAATCTCATGAAGCACCCCAAGCATGGTCCAAACACTTTCAAAGTAACCTTAAAAGTTAACATTTTCTAGGTTGATTGCCATGATATTTTTTCATTAGATGTGGTTTGACGTCACTTCCATACGCTCCAATACATTGTTTGTCATAGCCTCATGCCGTTTACATGTGGCATTGGCATATTCTCGCTTGTTAATCAAATATCTTACTTTTTATGCCATCTTGTGTCATTTATTGAAGGGTTGTGATTCTAACCTGTCTTTCATTATCACTTGTGAAAATGAGGCATGGCAACCTATGTAAAGAAACATGAAAGCATGTTAAACGTCAAAATCATATAAGCCAATAATCGATCAAATGTGCCAATGAGCGAGGACAATCTTAGGCAAAAGTAAGGTCATGCAAGCAGGATGCAATTAAAACCAACTTAACCACAAGCTAAACAATTGGAACTATTGTTAAGGTGCAAGCAAGATTTCATCAAATGTTATTGATCAAGATCAAGAGACATGACGTGAATGCAAAACTGCATTCAAACACAAGGGGGGAGAAACTAATTAGTTTTCTTAACTCCCATGCAAATCATAAGACAACCAATATAAGTAAAATAAGTCAATAAATGCATATTTGAAGATGAAACTCAACGTAATTAAAAATAAAAGGGGGTCCCCAACTTTGGAGACTTGGGGCTAGTTGAGGTTTGAACAATACTTTCCCAAACACCCTTGTATGTTGTTTTGGTCAAGGATCCATATCCATAGGTAAAAGGTCTCGAGTTCCATCCCCTTAGTGGTTTAGCTAGACCATGATAACTTTGTTTACAAGAATAAAATAATAATGATGTGGGTACCTTGCCAAACACTATGGTCTAAGGTTTTTTTTTGTCAAGAATCCATATCTATAGGTAAAAGGTCATAATTCCAATCTCACAAGTGTTCTAGATACATCACAACAACACCATATACTACCAAACACCTTGGTGGTGTTTTGGTTAATGATCCATATCCACAAGTAAAAGGTCTAGAGTTCAATCCCCCTAGCACTTTGGCTAGATCTCACCAACTCCATATACACAAATCAATGATTAATACGTGTGCACCTTGTTGACCACCATCGTTTGGTGTTTCGGTAAGGATCTATATCATTAGGTAAAAGGTTTCGAGTTCGATCGACTAAGTGGTTTGCTTCGATCACAACTTCCTATACAAGAATAAAATATTAAGGACACATATACCTTGCTGAACACTTCAAAGTGGTGTTTTAGCTAATGATCCATATCCATATGTAAAAGGTCTTGAGTTCCATACGCCAACTGGTGTTACTAGATCATGACAACTCCATATATAAAATAAAAGAGAAATGACTTTGGTACTTTGCCAACACCATAACATGATGTTTTGTGTTTTGGTTAATGATCCATATCCACATTTAAAAAATTTAAAAAGTCGCGAATTACATTTCCTAAACAATCTTCCCATATTGCAACAACTTTATATACATTAATAAAAGATTAATAACATAGAAACCTTGTATAACATCCGAATGCAATATTTGATTAAAGATCCCTATCCATAAATAAAAGGTATTTAATTCCATGCAAAATGGAATAATAATGCACATGCTTGTCATAAGTCACGCCTTTCCCCTAATTAGTCACCTAACAACCATTTAGCGATTTTTCTCGTAATTCCTATAGTTCACATAGATAACGTTAGACAACCTTCGTCCTCGTATAAAATCTGATACGAAAGAGATTTGATTCCAATTACATGCATCTTCCCTTCTATAGTCTCCACTTACAGTGCCGCAAGCCGAAGATCGCTTCCTCGGTCAGGTAACGTAACCTCGATCACCTGAAACCTAGGAGGCAGCTTCGCTCGATGGATTTTACATTTTCGGATAAAATCTTATATTCCATTAGATGGGTATTTTATCCGTAAAATTTTGGTTGAATTATGAGCATAACATGCAAGGAATTGGCAGAGAAACGCTTGGAATTTCAAGGCAATAAGATTTGGAACACAGTCATGGCATCGACTTCAGCTGAAAACCAGGTAACCGAAAAATAGTAATTAAAAAAAAATCGACAGAAACTATTCTGGTTATTTCCAAATGATATCAATCATAAAGTTTGGACATGAAATTAAAGAAGATTTTCACATTTCTTTATCCCGAAAACCCTCTAGTCCCGTTTCTCGTTCTGTTCCCATTTCCCTTTTCTAGTAACACAGATTTCTGCAATTTGGTCCGTACTGTGTAGTGCCCCTGTTCTATGAATTGAATCTTCTTCTTCTTTCCTCGTGGAGACTTGCTGACTGGCTGTCTATCCTAGGATGGAAATCCCTTGAGAATCGGTCGGTGGACTGGATATCCCTATCTGGGTTCTGCAGTGGATGGACCGGCGGGCATTGCCCAACTGATTCTCTCATTCCATGTTTATTTGGAATCGTGATTTTAGTTGTCATTCCTCGCAAAAAATGCAATATTGTGCTTGTAATAATATTAATGATAATCAGGCAGTAAAATCAATCCTTTGTGTACTCTTCTATGCTGCTGAGATCCCAATAGTGAGACTTGAAATTAGAATAATGACTCTTAATCATTTAGAAAGATTAATACAGTTACTTCTCTATTCCCATTCCTCGTCTTTGAAGGTTTGACAGGGTGGAAACTTTCTTCATTAGAAATAGCAAAATGTGGTCTGCTATCTCGCCTAATTACCTAGTGAGGCAAGGAGCTTGATTTGGATGATTTCATTCTTCGAAGCTAAGTCTCCAAAATTGATTGTATTGTGGCAAACAAAGAGTTCTTTGTTTGATTTTTGTTTTAGCCTTAGGTTCAGGTAAAGGTAGATTATTTACTTAATTTTAACTTTAGGTTCAGCTACAGGTAAATTATTTACTTAGTTTTAACCTTAGGCTTAGGTAAAGATAATCTAGAGGCTTAATTTTTTTAAGACTATGTTTTGGGGTATGCCAGAGTCTACGTTAAGATAAACATTGAAAATGATTTGCAAAGTGTGGAAATTATCTAAGTCATTCTCTCAGCTTAGCCAAGCATGGGTTGAAAACGTTCTGCAAATTCCATAGCCAAAACAGGGGAAAGTTTAATTTGCAACAGCGTATGAGTTTGAAGGAAGCTAAATGTCATAGACGAACGAAAAAGTAGGCCTTAGTGCCCTTTGACGAATAACTGGAAATTAGCTCTTGGGATGAGCTTTTGATGAAAATATGGAACATATTTTACACTTTTTAGTTGTTGTTCTAATCTAAGTTGCACAATATGGGGAAATGGGTATGAGTTTCCGAAATGGAAATGTGCTGGAAACGTGACCCCTCAAAAATTTGGAAATGGGGAAACACTATATATATATAGTGCTAATTTATAAATATCACATTATATTGAAACTTTGAAAGAAAACATCATGAATAAATGATCAAGAAAATTTGAATGACAAACATAAATGGACAAGCAATGTTCCACCATCACTTATATTGGGATCCTCATCATTAGTATCACCCTCTATTGCCTTGTCTAGCCTTTGCCTCTACTTCAATCCTCCGGGGACATCAGTCAACACCATCCAATTTTGATGAAATTGTCTAATCAAGCCTTAAAATATGGTAGAAAAAGCTTAACATGCCTAATTAATGATTTTGGCTTGAGTGAAGGGTACATTTTTGCTAAGGACATGACAAAGGAGTTCAATAATCAATGCCACCAACATCCGGGTACATAAAGGGCTTGGTGCTCTTGATTGAATGCCAATCCCATACCATCATACATGATAGAATCCAATGAAAATGCTGCAATCTTGCCTATCCTGAAATCTTGCATCATGAATAAACGAGCAAGAAAATTTAAATGACAAACATAAATGACAATCAATGTTCCACCATCACTTATATTGGGATCCTCATCATTAGTATCACCCTTTGTTGCCTCGTCTATGTTAAAGTTTGCAGCAGAGTGAGTCATTCTCCAAGACTGCATTGTGTAGGCTGACTTGAGACTTGGAGAAGAGCCTTATTTGAGACAAGGCAAAAAGTCTTGTGAGCTTTGTATAAGCAAAAGCCAAGACAAGAGTATACTGCTGATCCGTCTTATTTGTGACAAGATTGAGTGACCTCATGTGTTGAGGTATTGCCTTGTGTAGGCAACAGTGGTGTGTGAGGTTTTCCTAGGCCAAGCAATTGACCATGAGTGGAGAACCAGATGATCACATCCTAAGACAAATGATCTTTCTTATACGTGAGATGCAAATGATGTATATGTGATGAGCTAGTATGATGGCATGTGAGACCATGGCTGCCATGAAAGACTTGTGATTGCTGGAAGAAAGAAGAGGAGTTGAGCTTGTAGAAAAGTCGAGTTGCAAAGATGAGCTGCAAGTCGAGTTGCAAAAGTTGAGTCATGCAAAGACGAGTTGTCAAGTTCGAGTTGTTAAAGAGTTGAGTTGTCAAGTTCGAGTTGTCTAAGAGTTGAGTTGTCAAGTTTGAGTTGTCAAAGTTGAGTCATGCAAACTCAGTTGCAAAGCAAAGTCAAGTTGTCAAGTAGTCTGCATGTAAAGTCGAGTTGGTAAGTTGAGTTAACAAAGTCTGCATGTAAAGTCGAGTTAACAAAGTCTTCATGTAAAGTTGAGTTAACAAAGTCTGCATGTAAAGTCAAGTTGGTAAGTTAAGTTACAAAGACGAGTTGTCAAGTCTGCATGTAAAGTCGAGTTGATAAGTTGAGTTACTAAGACGAGTTATCTTAGTTAAGTCAAGTAATGAAGACGAGTTCCATAGCGAGTTATGGAGAAATAATTATTATTAATAAGACTCCTCAGCGCTTGACAAAGACACATTGAATACTCTTTGAAGACACAACGAAGAAGGAAGCTCTGCTGCTCGTGGGATCTTTGTAGCAATGACAGTTTGTTTTTAGGTTTTGGGCTGCGATCTTCTACCAGAATTTGAGCTAGCTTTAAAGCTAGATCTGGACAACAAACTCTCATGGTTGTAAGCCTATGTGGCTGTGGTAAATTTGTATCTGCTCCTAGCTCATTCATTTGCTA